>JAGVSQ010001486.1:0-29042 GCA_022683975.1 Rhyacophila evoluta | reverse complement strand
CGAAACAAAAAGGGACCCGGGCAACGCCGGGTACTGATCAGCTAGTAATATATAATTATGGACCAAAAATGAATAACAACTTAGACAGATTGATCGCCAAAAATATAAACATTATTGTGAAGATAAAAAATAGACTAGCAAGTTGCTTTTGTACATATCATTTTTGATACCGACACGCATGTTGTTAAGTCGAAAATGTTTGTTTTTTTTTGTTTTTGTTAAGTTTTCATCCTGTAACACGAAAAAGCTGCATGATGCGCGCAGCACGGGTTGGCTGGTGGTTCTACATAGTACCAATAAAACAATGTTATCTACGATAATGCGCGTAGTGAAAGACTTTAGGGGTATTACTCGAGAGCAGGGTTGCCACTCCATATTAATATAAATTGGAAAGGACAAATCTTATTTAAAATATTACACTAAGATTCATAATTGAGAGAATTACTTGCTAATTTATAACAGCTGAATAATAAAATACTAAATTATACCGCAAATTTTGTTGGATACATTGATAGTTTGACAGATTTTATGAGATAATTATCGAAGCGATATTTCTGAATATGATCTTTCATTCAAACTTTACCAAACTATCACAGATGCCTATATGCTTATTTACACATTAATTTAACTTAAAAAACTAATTAAAAGTAACATATTTCTTTAGTGTATTATACGTTTCATTACAGGATTAAACATATTCTATCACCTACCATGTAATTTCAACAACTGCATAAACATGTGCATTTTTCGATATTTTTTTTAATGCAGTGCATGAGAATGAAGGCATTAGAGGACGTCGTAACAAAAGGCCTCCATAAAAATTATTTATTGTAATAAATCATAGCATTAACTCTATTTGCTCAAGTATATTAATTTATAAGTGTACCTATAGTTTTGCTATCGATACTCGCGGATTCAGAAAATTCAGTGTTATTGCTAAACTAAATTCTATGAGTGTTTGAGTGACATTTTAGAAAGGTAAACCTTTCTTTCTCGCGGAATACTAATAATTCCATCATCAGTAGAGTTTTAGCGTAAATTTATTAGTAATCAAACTATTCGTGTGGTTGTGTCAACCCTGCGCACAGAATCGTAGAGAGGATGGATGGTCGTTCCGATGCGTGAGTGGCTCACAGCCCACGGCTATGAGTAGCGTCGCCCTCACGGACCTCTCTAAACTCGACTGCTCCTATCCAAGCTTCAGTCGGGACTTGGGGACGGCTGCCTTCACTCTCTTGCCTACTGATCACCGCTGGATCCCATTAGCGACGGTGGGGCCGAGGAAAACGAACAAGTCTTCCCCAGAATAATATTCAACAATAGATATTAATATCCATATTATAAAAAGAGAAGTCAGAAAGGTCTGCATCAAATGGAGACGTTGAAATTTAATAAACGACCAGTTAAGTGAAGATTAAGAATATATGTAAATATCAATTGATCCTTTAAGATATCGATGCTTTTTAATACATTTATAAAATAATGGAATAATATTTGGTTGATAAATAATTGAATTTATTTTAATACTGGTGAAAATAAATAATATGGAGTTGGTTTTAATATCAGTTAAGTATAGGGGAAGGATAGCAATGTAAACCATCGTAAAAATATTGACTTCTATAAATATTTGAATGCTGCCTATTTCTGCAACAACGTAGCATACGAGAGAGAAGAAGACAGTTGAACTGGTGTATACTCATTTGTGAATGTGAATGCGGAATATTGTATTTACATATAATCCAAGATGTCAATAAAGAATTTGTTGATTCAGAAGGTTATTGAAAATTCCTCCTGTTAATGATATTCCGATAAAGTAAATGTTTAAATAACACATGATGTCAAAAACTTCAATTTTGGTCTAAATACCGTGCCAATTATTAATATTTTTCAATTTGAAGTTAGAAATATTTAAAAAAAATAATAATTGGATGTGAATTGTCAGCGAACACTTTGCCGAGATGATCATTTCCGACCGCCCTTTAGTCTAGTCTAGTGTTGGTCTATCGACGATGGTATCCCGCTTAGCAACAGATATAATGTCGACCACTATCAAAATTATTGTTTAAATGATTTCGTGTAAAATATTAAAAGTAAGACTCGTAGTTGGCAGCCATAAAAATGCAAAGGAAACAAACTAATAATTATTGTCTATTTACTACTGCCTATTTTAAATTGCGAATCAATTTGAAAATAGAACCAACAATGGCGTGACGTGAAATTTTAAATTTTGCAACAAAGTCGTTTGTGATTTGCGTTCCATGTTCAATTTCTTGGTCGACTTAGATTTGTTGTATACAAACTAGTAATAACCCACTGAACTATATTTCCAAAATAGATACAATTCATCAAATACATAATGGTACATATGCTTAGAAAGTTATACAGTCTTTTGAACAGATAATCGGGCACTTTATAATTTAAGTCAATACGCATAGTGAGCAATCTAAAGAAAACGAAAGTTCCATTAAAAACTAGAGAAACACATTAAATATTTATTATTTTTTGGTAGAAATTTATTAATTTAATCGTGAAAAGCGTAATTTTAAGAGTATGATTTCAAAATTTCTAGCGGCCACCTAGTTACCCAAAATGCAAAAATAATGAATTCATACAATTAATAAATCGTAAGCAAGCGTGAAATACAAAAATTACATAATGAAACCCAAAGGAAATTGTTTTTATTGAACGGGTTAGTGAGTGTGTCATTCGCATTTGAATATTTTTTATAAAATAAAATAAAGAATATTGAAAAAAAATACCAATGACAATATCACGTTTCATTTTTATTCGCAGTTAGTTATTTTTGCATTATTAAACATAAACTTTTATAAAAAAATAAATTGAATGTTTCTACTCTTAATACACTTTAAAATAGCGGAATATGGTTATCTTATAATTATCGTAACGTGCAATAGTTTTCTTTCTTTGACATATGAAAAGTTATTTTTATAACGTTTAAATAAGATAATAAAAATGTTAAGAAGCCGTACATATTTATATTATATAGGTTTGTAAGTGGTAATGAATTAATTATCAGCAAGAAAAGTTTTTTATTGGCAACTCTTATAGCTGCGAGAATTAACATGGTTACACTATTACAAAAACAGTTAACTTACAATGCTTTATTGAAAAGCCGTAGAATTATAGCTGTTTGTTATATTTTTATATGGTAAATAATTCTATAATTATAAGTATTAAAAAATTCAGTTTGGTCAAAAATCGATCATGCTGCGTAGTAATGATTATTGAAAACGACAAATGTGGGAATTGAATTTGCATTCTCCTAAATGTATAGTATAATAGGTATATATTATTTATTGTATTACTAGACTTTTATAACTGGTATATCAACCAGCCCTCGGAAAATTACTGTGCCCTCTGTCGAACATCCGCTTCCTCGATAGGAAACAAGACGGCAATGCTAATTTACATAATATGATGGTTAAAAATTATCCAAAACGCTGAAGAAGCATGACGTATATATTTTTAGCTATCGTCAAACGTGCCCATATTAATAAGCGTGCCGGGCTCTAGCTTACTGTTCGGTGGAGAAGATTGTTAAGCCGGCCATTAGTGCACATGCACTTGCAGCTTACAAGAAATACATCCTCTTTAGACTCATTGAGCGTGGTATAATTATATTTATGGTTAATATGGCGAGCAATTAAAATTAAATAACCCCTAGTTGAATAATATTTCTTAAACACGTGTTTATTTTATTTTTTTAAATAATTTAAGTCTTATAAGTCTCTTGTCTTGTTTTTGTCGAAATCAAATTAAGTTTAAAGTATTTTGCGTTAGCAAGTTTTTATCAAAATAGTACGTCAAAAAGTATCGAATCGGCGATCTTATTGAAACTTCTAAGCTTTTTATTAATTTATTTTTGGATCATGAGATTTTAGACATATTTATAAAATTCAAAAAACAGTTTAAATAAATAATAATAAAAAAACAATTGTGAAAACGTTCTACTGAAAAGTTGTTTTTTTGTGGAGATACCTACTTATCACAGGTTGTTTCAGATTATAATAATAATAAAATTCTTGTACTGTAATTAGAATGCAATGAGTTATTTTTATATGTTATCTGTGGAATATTTATTTATATGTATTATTATTATTATAAAAAATCTACTTTAACCATTTGAATGCTAAATAACGGTATATCGGTGTTTATGTGTGCTTAGAAATATAATAATGTTCTTATCGAAAGAATTATAAACAATCTCTACAATGCGATGGATCCAATCGCCCAACCCGACACATTGTGAATTAGTATATATTATAGAATAAATGCAGTGTATACTCGAATCTACGGTCTTTAGTGAAAAACGATTCCCACGTGTACGCGTTTACCAACTAGGCCACAAAGCCGACGGAATATAATGCTAACACTTAAAAAAGAGAGGATATATTATATAAATAAATAAATGGTAGAGCGAAGTGAATTTGATGAAAGAAATTAAAAATGCACATCAAGGAATTTTATGAATTTATAATTTTAAATTAAATTCTGTGCGCTGAGCAGATCTTAAGGAGTTAATCTACGATCTACATGGATATAATAGAGTGAAGCCGCACATTATACGTTCATTACTCTTATTAAGAAAGTACCTCTTGAGTGAGTAAAATCTGCCGGAAATCGTAACAATAACCCATCTCCTCTCTTTCTCCCGCGATCTCATCACAAGAGATTATCCCGCCACTGAATTATAGATTAACAAGTCTCTTGCGTGATTCGTTCATAACCGTTTGTTGCCCATATGCCACTTTAAACCCGTAACAGAATAATAATAATAATAAAGGAAAGATATTTAAAAAAAATCTTTTATGATGATGATCTCAATATTTAATTTAATAGAACGGAAGACGAGGCTAAAAGAAAAGAAAGGAATTATTTAATTGTATAAACGCTGGTAGGATTCGAATTTTAAATACACTATTAAAATATGAGGGGGGTAGTTCCAAAGTGAATTTATTCCACTATGCCAAAATTGAAATGAGGATATTTTCAGCGAGTATTTTTAGTAGGAAAGAGCCATATAGCATCTTTTTACTATTTTTGAAAATGATTTTGTCTACTGGTGTGCATGATATATGGTTCTTCTATACAAAAAAAAAAAAAATACTTCAAAATCTTCACGTTTGAATTCTGGCACAACAGAATAAGTTTACTTTGGAATTACACCCCTCATGTAAGATATAAATGTTTCATAGTATTACAGGTCTAGATATCTTAACCCTCCGATTGCTGAGCAACGATATATCGCCGTTCGTGACATCAGCGACAAATACATTGACAAAACAGTGTTTTCTTTAACTTCTTCGTAGTCAAATTCTCGCTAGAAGATTTAAATATTTTCCAAAACGTCGTAGCAGCAAAAGGTTACATTTCATATTTACTGTAATAGTCCAACACAGATCGTTTACTAATGTATTTTGCCAATAGTGTCACATTAAATAGCTATGGAAAAAATTGACAACCTAAAAATTATAGTTAAACGCATGGCGCATGACTCCACGACGTGAAGGCAAATTACGTGTCGTAAGGATCAGTTTTCAGCCAATTGCTTAACCCATTGCGCATTCTTCTTTTTTAATCCGGGTTGATTTACCGACATGTTACCGCGTGTTATCGTATTACTTTTCCACTCCTCCACTATCATGGTCATACATAAATGTCAGCTGTTTGTTAAATCGTCGCTTTAGGATTGGTTTGTCAAATTTTTTCCCCGTTATTTAAATACATAATGACAAATATATGAAGGTCTGAGCTAATTTTTTAAAGCCACACGAATGCTTTATTATAGAGGAATAGAATTACAGTATATTATATTGTATAAACTATCTAATAAACTGAAATTACGTTTTGTTTTTCAAATCAAGCTATGAAGGTATTCGATAAACCAATCTTAAAGCGACGAAATATGACTAGTTAAAGTTACCCATCGTAATTCTCAAATTTTCGGTGGAGTTAGTTATTCAGTAAAACTGCTTAATTATTCGGGTCCCAGTGTGGTTCTAATAAGCATGGATTCTAATTAGCAGTCAACGTGTTAATACTATAGCTTTGTTATATCAAATTCGCATAGGCAAATCTACCCGGCGCACCCATGTCACACCGAAGATAGCATAACTCACAGTGAATACGTTGATAACAATATGATGCAGATATAATTAAAAATATATTACACGCCAGAAATGCGTGCGTCGAGTGATTTGGGTGGGGCACACATTCCCAGGGCGGGTGTACAACATCACACTATGGAATGATGTGATACATTTTTTACAACATTCAGGAAGTAGTTAATAAATTATTTCAAGTATCTGTTAAACTATAGGCATGCTTAAGTACGTCGGTGATAGTAATATTTATGTACTATACAAAAGGCAGTGCCCTTTAATTTGGAAGAAGAATCGATTTATACTCTATTTAAAATCGTTGCCTATGTTATTTTAAAATAAGAACGTAAAAATAGTGCTTAACATTTTACTGACATGTCGAATATTTAAAATAAATTTATGTACCTCAAATGGGGCACCAGAGCATGAACAAAAAATGTGACACTGAATGAAACATAGGTATGTATTATATATATCCCCACGGGATATAAGACCTATATTTTACTAAAAATTGCTTTTTTTTACTAGGATTTTTGTGTTATAGATTAAATCCCCCATCACCTGTATTAACATGCGTTTATTAACTTAGTCCTCAGAGGTAATATTACATAAAAGTGTAAAAATTCAAAATATTTCACACTTAAAATTCAACCGTCACCAAGCAGTCGTAATAATACTAGCAAGCAACGTAAGGTATAAGGATCTACATAGTGTGAAGATCTTCACTCCGAAAGTGGAGTATGTGGATCTCCGCAATGTAAAGATGTGTCTTGACGGATTATTTTTTTAATAATTTATTTTGCTTTCATGCGTAATCGATGACCGCAAATTTGAGAGTTAATTGTGCACGTGTGTATATATGTATATATATATACCTTAATAGCAGTAGAAAGATAACATAACAGCAGTTCATGACGAATTGAAAGTTGGACTGTCATTTTTTATGAAAATATTCAACTTGCATTTTAGATTTGTTATCTATATGAAAAATCTTAGAGCAATTCATTTAAGTTTCAGATAAATCATCTTTCACACGATGCAGAATAATGAGTTTGTGAAGCATTGAAAAAATGTTGGCGAAATGCAATTGTTTTTTTCGCAATCACAATTAGTATGAGAATTCAGGTCAAGTGATGAAAGTTAGTTTCGGTGTTAATGAATTAAGAATAATTCGCGAGCTTATCAAAGCAGTACCGCTGACACGAATGCTCATAATCTAATTAATTAATTACTTAATTAAAACCGAATTTTAAATTCAGCCAAAACAAAGCAGACTGATACAATTATCGAATAAGTATTTTAATTGGATAAGCGGGTGGATACACGGTAAAAATTTCACTTTATCTAAGAAAGTAATATTTTTGTATGCTTCTTAGACAATACAAATTCGGGACGATCGCAGCTATGTAGGCAACGGAAAGTATGCTGGCACTAAGTTACCAAAGGTTGCGAAAATCCTGTTAATTAATAATAGTCATATTCTTTGTGAATAACGTGCAAAACAGATGGACATGTTATATAAAATACGCACAATGATATGACAATTCACTTTTCATTTAGCTCACGCGGGATTATCAGATATTTCTACATAATATATTCACCAAAATTATCAGGTACTGGTTTAGCCTAATGAAAAGATGTGAATGAAGGGAAATGGAGTCAGATAAAATAGGAGAAGCTAGAACAAAACAAATATTCACGAAAAAAACAAGTAACACGTGTAGTTCAGCCAGTTAACGTTAATTCGAATCTATATATAATATTATGTTAGATTCATAGCGTATGACGCTATCAGCTGGACCACGGCAGAATGTGCCAGAATATTGATAGATAGTGACGATACTCACTTGAACTTTCCTTGGTCATGCTGCATAATGTAATACATCATGAATTGTTATTACAGGTATATTAAAGTGCATTTTTTTATTTTGTATAAAAAAAGATTTAAAGGCGTGTTCGATGTTGAACTCACGATAAATACTATCATCCATTAGAATCCATTCTATTCTACAGTTAAGTCAGAAACACTGACGTTATCATTACAGATTAGATCACTCAAGTGACGGAATAAAAATGGCGACTTACAAGTGAATCAATCCTAATAAACGAAATGATTATAATAACATAAATAGTTTCATTACTTGACTTTTAAACAGACAATGGCGTTCGAGACTGTCACGACGCGTATGAGCAATACCAACTTATAAAAACGAAGTAAACGTGTCAAGCGAATGCAAGAACTCGTCTAAAAGTGTGTTCAAAACAAAACTTCCTTATTTATATTATTATATTTCTTGACAGCATATTGTATCACTAAACATATGACAGCTGTACAAAGTCTGCAAATATAAGCAGCATTCTGGCGATACTGAGCTAAATACGGAGAATGGATACAGTCATACTTGCATTTTCAAATACTTTTCAATGATATTTTTCACATTAAAATGAAAGTAGAATTTACTTGTAATAACTCCAAATCAAAACCATTTAATTACATCGTTCGTAATTAAGCTTAGGGCAAAAATTGTTTGCAGAAATTTTATATATTCTATAAAAAAATATTACTAACATTGTTTAGTTTCAAATATGACCAATCTTTAACATCTTTGAAATGTCCGTTACACTCTAAAATGTAGGGATATTAAAAAAATGCAAATCTGAAATCAGGAAGGACAATATTTTAAATAGAAATTTAAAAGAATTTTATTCTTGACAAATATATTGCAATGTCTCCGCGGTAGCCGAGGGGTTAGTGTACGCAGTTTGGAGCCGGTGACTTCGGTTTTGATTTTCACAGCTGCTGGATTTAAAAAAAAAGAGGACTTGATGCCCAATAAGTTGATTGATTGACAGTAAAATTGTTGAAATAAAAGCTATTAAAAATATTGTCATCACAACGTAGGAGGATATAAAATAGCAAGTTTTTATCGGCAATTTCACGTTTAGAGTAAATAAATAAATGTATACCATAGATAATAAATATGCACGTATTTATAATAGGAGTGTTTTGTGAAACGTGAGCATAATTTGAACGGGGAAAAAACCAAATATGTAGTTAAAATGAATCTCCGCATATTTTAATAAATTGCAACATGTGAGAACATAGTTATGTGTGTGGTAAAATGGTTGATATGAAATGATTTTTTGTATCTGACGGACAAATATTTAACAAAAAACCACAGAGAATATAATTGTTCATGAATGCAGAGACGGTGAAAGGTCAAATTCTATTGTTTTATTATCAAATTAAATAGAACTTGTCATGTCATAAGCACATTATAATATCACTGAGAATTCGTCTTTTATAAAATTAGATTTAATTTCTGGGCGAGTGAAAACTGGCCTCATTTGTTAAATTCGTATTTAACATACAATGCGGAATAATTTTAATAACATATTATTATAACTAGTTGAATGCTCGTGGCGATAGTATAAAAATGTTAAAAATGGGAAGGCTATGATGTCAAAAAATATGAGAAGCATACAGTGTTTCCGGTACAAGAAATCTCGCAAAACTCCTAAAGATGATCACACATACACATCACGATATCTACGATAGTATGTGTGATTTTTTTGATGGTAAAAAATTATGCTTACTATGAAGAAATAATAAATTTTAACCAAAAGCAAATATATAAAGGAATACGTAAGTGATCAAAAGCGAAACGATTTCATTAGCATTTTAATAACTGTAGACATATTTGAAGAAAGACTTCGGCGGTAGAAAAATAAATAAATAATTACTTTGTTATCAGTTGTACGTTTAAGCGTGCGCCACTGATTACCTATTACCTGATTAAAATTAATTTAATTCTGTCCTAAAGCAACCGTTATTTAAAAAAATAAAAAAGCGATCTGTCCCGCAAATTAACAAAAACATTACATCAATATATTAACTGTGGATACAAAAAATAATATTTTTACACGCATTTAGCGGGGTATATTGACCCCGTTATGAGTTATATTAAAGGGGTGAACATGTATATTGACGTCGCGAACACGTGTTGTATAAAATAGTGTTTATTAAATTAAAAGAAAAAATGAAAGCAGAAAATATTATTGTTGTCGTCTTGACAACGGTAAGTTTAAAAACACCTTATAGCAAACAAGACATAATTTAAAAAAAAATATTTCTGTAAATTAATAATAAAATAAAAAGCCGTTGTGCCGGATGTTTTACAAATGAACATTGAATAAAACTGACAGACGTCGGATATTTTGTTAAAACATATAACATGGATAGTGAAATAAATTTGTATTGGCCGCATGGAGGGGAGGCATCTAAAAACAAATCAATGTTATTAAGTGAGAAATTATTTATTACAAGTACATGCTGATAAATAAATATTATTATCGGGTCTTGAACACAGTTTGGCATTATTAAACGAATTTATCAAATATTTACTCAAACTATAATTATCGATGATAATTGTGACAGTCCGATAATATAGTATTCGATTACCAAAGAAAGTGATTTACCGTGAAGTGAATACCGATTATTTTTACAGTTATATAGCACACAAAAAACGCTCTAAAAGCTATTGGATGTGCATATAAACTAATTTTATAAGGCTAACTATGAAAAAGGAGATGTCCGGGGATGCTTTTATACAGAAGTGGATTGTCTTGATTAATATGTCTAATAAGAGGGCCAGCGATAACATAAAAGAATTCTGTATTAAATTAATAAAAAACAAATTTTATTAGTTCATATCTCGGAAGATTTATAGGCGCTTTGATATCGGAGATCACAGGTTCGAATCTCACAGCGGTAGAAAGCGGATGCCCAATTTCAAAACCTAGTAAGTGTTTTAACTTAAAATATTCAGCGCGATGAAAAAACACATTCTACCAATAAGAGTTTGAAATTTTGAATATAAATGAATTTTAAAAATCGATATTAGTGTGTGCATTATAACGCCAATAATGAAAGTTGCAAAAATATTTTTTTTTAGTTACTAAGATTTGAAATTGGACGGCTGAACAGTTTACTAAATTCAAAAATCACTGGATGCCCGATAGATTAAGCGATCGACTAACAACTGATTTGTCAGGATAAGTCTCCACCCACTTTGAAGAGATACATGTGCTTTAAGACAACACGAAGCGTTCTATTATCATATAATTCGGATGACGTCAACTTTTTGTATACTTAGCGGATATTATTCATGTAGCCGGCATATTAAAGGATGTAATGTCATAAAGGAAAATTAGAAAAAAAGCTATCAGGTGCGAAAGTGCCTACACACCGGTAAAAAACTGTGACACTGGGAGTAACTAAATAAAATATACATGAGATTGAATACAATTACCAGACGTCGGTGTTGACCAGATCTTTGTATACAAATTATGGCAGGACTTTTATTGCGGTGGTGAGCCTATAGCGCATAGCGAATTTTGAATTGCTCTACGCACTGTCAAATTCAGTAGATGGGTTAAAAATTAAACATTTTTTAAAAATATTTTAAGATATCAGAACAACTCGGAAGCTTTATACGTGGGAACGGACACGAAATAAAATGCCTTCCACGACGTAGTTTTAAAACTGCTTTTAATTGAGAATAATTGAGAAGTCAAAGTGACGTTATATCTTAAATTTGTATTATTATTGACCATGTCTCCCCGTAGCCAAGAGATTAGCGCACATCTCGCTACCATGAAATACGGATTCGATTCCTAAGGCTGCCGGATTAAAAAACCGGAAAATGCAGGGCTAGATGTCAACCGGGTTGAGCAATTGCCTGGCAACCAATTCTTATGCAACATAATCTGTCAAGACATGTCTTCATATTGCAGAGATTCATATACACTATCGGAGCGAATATCTTCACACCGTGTAGATCTATACGCTCAAATTTTGAAGCGAATGTTGCCATTACCATGTAGCAAAAAAAATATTATATAATCAGTATTAGTAGAAGCTACTGCTATCAAGTCAATAACATGTGTCACACATGGATGGGGATCTATCTCTTCTTCGCTCATTATTTAAAGCATTAGCAGAAAGTGGCACTTCCAGGAATTCCCACCATCCTCAGTGCGTCTTTATTTCTTTTAAATCACTCATCCTATTTAATAATTCGACTGTTTTACAAGACATCGGAAGACCAGCGGTAAAACGAAGCGCCAGGTGGTGACTAGTATGAAGTGTTTGTACTTAAAACTACTTTTTGGTAACCAAACGTTGGGTTAAATTATTATATTATAACACAAGCAAAGAAGTATATTGATGAATGCGGATAGTACGTGAATAGGTGGGCGCTATCGTTCGTACATTGACATAATTATTTGACAGCTGTGCGTGCTTAGTTGTAAAGAGACGCAATCAAACATGCGGAACACAATTACAACCATATTTTGCTTTATAAGGTAATATAATAAATATTTAAGTACTCAATAGAATACACTTAATTGTAAGATGCATGAAGTAAATGATACCATTATAATAGTTGAATATTCAAGTAATAGTTACATTTATTATAACAGGCGTATAATTATTGATCACAGGAAAATGATTGGCCCGCAATTTACTCAATGCATTATTTAGACACTAATAGATGATACTTCAAATGGTGAAACCAACAACAAAATTAATACCATAAAGCAAACGGAGCCAACGCGCAAGTCAACCTACGGGTAAACTTTAAAAAGTTATTCGGAAAAACCAAGTTTTGGTGCTAAACACAAAAGTTGCAAGGCCATGTAGGACGATGCAATACGGCGGGAAAATACATCAATGTGTCGATTTATTTCGCTTGAGTGAGTCGAGTTTGGGTGGATGTTATTTTATAAATTTCTCGGATTAAGCCCGTCGAGGTCAGTATAATTTTATGGATTACAATCGTTATAATTTTGCTTTTATTTTACATTGTGGATGTCTTAATATTATAATTAGCGACGTCAGAATATGCAAAAGAATTTGAAAATGGGGATACAAACATATAATATACAGCTAGAAGATTGTAATAAATTTAAATTATTACTAGCAAAGATGTATAATGCAGTTTAATTCAATATATGGCAAATAGTATTTTTTAATAATAATAATAGTACTCGATGTTCAATGTCATAGTATAATTACTATGAGATTGAATTCGAGTGCCAGAACCTACACGAACGAGAATGTATCTGTACATCCGTTGAGGTTGGAAGACTCTCATGTGTAAGTCTTATAATAGAACGAATGGACCATGCTTAACTGACTCTGATCATCTTGGAGTCTAATTAAAAAATCCACCTGCATCCAAATTCTTCGAAGGAAAAAAAACTTTTTTTCACAATACCATATTGATAGTCATCAAAGTGCATTAGAAATATTTGTTTGGAAAACTATAAAACGAGTGTGAGTGTGAGTTAAGTACAAAAGGGGTTAAAAAATAAGAATAAATTTAGCTGTGGCCTAGTGACAACAATGGAGAGGACTTTGACTCGAATAAAAACCAATGCCATACAGTTGAAAAAAATATTTGTGTCAAATGTACACATCCAGTACACCACAAGTCCATAAAAGTGAAAATATGATTACAATAATTTTGATTTAAAACTGAAAGAGTCGTAAAAACGAATACTTTTACTAAACCTCAAATATATTTATGTGTTCAAAATTATACATTATCATATTAAAATACACTAAATTTTGCAATGATACATTGTATATTATTTGAAAAGCTCACGAAAGAGTTGGACAAATCTTATTGAAATATTTCCGTCTAAACTCAATCTCACACAAGTGGAATAAACCCACGTGCAGAATGAAATGTTGATAAAAAAAAACTTACAAATTGAACAAGACCCCTAAGGTCTTGGTGATTAATCCCATGACTGCTACTTCGAGTGGAGACGATCAGCCCTTCCATTTAGCGCGCTTGCTGCGACCCCTAGGCATGGGACAATGCGTCCGGGGCTGGAAACCCAACACTGACCTCTCCGGGTTTTGGCGTCTCCGCTTGGTTACACTCGTGAAAGATATCGCTGATGTCAACTATATTTAAACACCTCACTTGAAGGAAAATATTTAAATCTCTACAAGTCAAGGAGTCACTGGGAGTTATTAATCACCGTGCTGGCGGCTTGCACTTTTATTTGAATATTAAATCACATGCGTTAACAAGATAACTTGACAGTAAATAATAACGGCATAGTAAGAGACAACTTATATTTCAATGTCAACTGTATGCATTATACAATCTAATAAAACACAGTGGAATTAGTTATTATAATACGTTAAACAACACCCACAGTGATTGCGACAAAATAACAAAATTACCGAAGTTTTAGCGGTAAATTTAAAGTTTATTTTAAAAAACGAGTGACACGAATATACACATCTCGTATCAGAATATCGCACACGTATATATTAAACAGGATATCCGGGATAATAATCGAAGCGTGATAGTTTTTCCCTGTAAGCAATAACGTATTTAAAATGTTTCGATGAAAACAGTTAACGACGCAGCACGCAAACGCGCACGTACGACTCGCCGGTCGGGATAAGACTGAGTTCAAAACTGACGGTTTTGTGGTTGCCGACGCGCGAAGGACCAAGTTTCAAACCGGTGGTTTTTCTACAGGGGTACAATCACTGCGGTCTGATTCGGTCAGTTTCAGAGCTTAGATAATAAAAATACATTGTTTTGTAACTACTCATTCTTACACGCAAACTGAGATTGTTTGGAGAACGCGTATTTAAATATTATAATAAATGGTTTGTAAAGCAAACATAATAAATAGCACCAAATTATAAAATCAATGAATCATAGATATATATATATATATATTATACCATGTTCGCTCCCAACACGGAGCATATGAATCTACATTTGTGTGAAGATTATCCACTCTGAAAGAAGAGTATATGGTTCTCAGAAATATGAAGATGTCTTGACAGATTATTTTTTCACGAGAATTGTTTGTCAAACAGTTACTCAATCCAATGGGCATCCAGTCCTGCATTTTTCGGATTTTAAAAATCTGACAGATGGGTTTTCGAACCCCCATTTCCCGGATCACTAGACGCGCACGCTACCAAATACGCTACCGAGGAGACAAAATAGATATTACATATGATTAATATGCGAGCAATAAGTAATATGAGGAAAGTTTTCGTTGTAATTAATGACATTCTAGTGTTTAAGTAATGATTATCATATCATATACCGTAAAAATATAAATACAATATAATACTACAGATTGTACCAACATACACTTTTTACTACGTCCGAAAGTAGAAATAAAGAACAAAAAACAATGAGAAAATATAATTTTGTAGTTTTTTGTTCGTAATTTTTACTTTGTTCTTCCAAGCCTTAGCTTTTTCTCGTTTTTAGCTCTTATATGGCCAATTTTTGTTTTCCTGTGTGTATGATAAAATTATGACGGGCCAGATACCGGGTCAGGGGGTCGAGTTGGTAGAGACAAAGGGCGGTAATTTGGAGATCTTTGATCTACAGTATATTTCACTAGCAAACCATTGAGACTGACTCGAATAGTACTTTTAATATTGTGCACACAGAAAAACATTTTCATACCAAAATTGTTATACTATTAATGTTTAAATAGTTAAAAGCAAACAAAACTAATAATTTTGTAAATAATACAAAACGTGGCGAAAGTTAATATTAGTGAAAGCATCAACACGTGAAAACTTTCACATCGAATCATACCAATGTGGGTATAGCAAAATGCTACGCTGTAGAACGGTTTTCAAGGCATACAGGACACTGTAATACAATTTTATATTAACCGCCAAAAACAATGTTTTCCGATCACCGTATTCTGAATTCGAATCGCTTTTCCATGATGCTTGCGGAGGTTCAAACAATGAATCGGATATGATAATTAAGTAACTGCCAATGAGATTATATATTAATAAAGCTTTAAAAGTTGATGCTAAAAATAATTAAATATAACGTATCTCAATAACACACGAAAATAAAACGCAAGAAGCTAAGAAGACAATATCCATTATTTCACATGTAATAATTGTTCAATTATTGAAAAACATTGTAAAAATATTTAAATTTTGATTCTTTTTTACCGTCTTTTTAAAGTTATGCATAAACAATAGGTGGGTAACATTTAATTTACAGTTGACGACAAAAATAACTAATACTTAGTGTCGATTTATATTTTCATTGTTTATGGTAAACATTTATGAAATCACGAATAACATCATTTAGTGGCGCAAATTATATCAGATTTTCAGATAAATAAAATGTTTTACACCTTAACATGCACAAGGGTTTTGTATTCTCCATAGTAGGGCTGTACACAGGCATGTATTAATAAAAACATATGTTCTAATGCAGGGTTTCCCAAACTATGTTCCGCCGAACCTGAAAATGTGTTCCGCGACAATTTGGAAAGGTTTTATACACTACAACACATTTAATGATCTTCATACTACTAAGAATAACCAACCTAAAAAATAAGATAAGTGTTTCGTTAAAATTTTCAGGTTTGGGTAGTGTTCCATTGCCGAAAAAGTTTGGGAAACCCTGTTGTAATTGTATATTATAACGTGGCCATTATACTGTAAACTATTTGTGTTACTATATTCGCTCCAAGAGTGGAGGGTATAGATTTACACTTATTTAGTGGAAGTGCCCGCTTCGAATGCAGAAAATATGGATGTTCACAACGTGAAGACATATTTTGACATTTTTTATCACAAAAATTGGTAGTTAGCTAATTGAAACTCAAGGCATATATGGTCCTGCATTTTCGGATTTTTTGAAAATCTACAAGGTGTGGAAATCGAACTTGCGATCTTCGGCTCTGAAGCGCACACGATAACCTCTCGGATGCCGGGGATACTATTATTGTTTATAAATAACAAAACGAGTATAATCGTATTGATGTAATATGCTCGAACATAGAGAGGGGTGAAGTCAAATGCTCGGTGTGTATAATGTATATACGGATATGGAAAAGCAAATTTTTAGGTAGATCAGTGATTCTGGACATAACAATAACTGGGGAACTGAGGAATTAACGCTGCAGGCGAAAACTTGGCAACGAAGATATTTTTTTGGAAGTCTTTTTAATTAATTTATTTTATAAAAAAATATTTTTACACCAGATCTCATAGCTTAAACAAATAGAAGAGTAACAAAGAACAAAGCGATTCTTAGATACTAAATATTTCATTTTTTTTCGTCCCTAATTTTTTTACACTGGCAATACATTAACTTATAACATGAAGGTCACTATTACCGAGATGTAATAAATCAAAATAAATAGATCCGTATACACAATAAAAATTAAAAATATTTTAAATGGTAATTGCATAACACTAGTATGAACAATTATATTAATTACTTATGGGTGACCCTGAATTTTTTTATTAAATATTATAATTATAGATTGTATGTAGAATACTTTAGTTTGTAAATATACTTAAAATTAGTCATCTATATAACTTACAACATATACTTTAAAAACGTTTTCTATCAGCACACAGCGTTTGCTAAAACACAACTAACTTTTCAAGGATTTAAAAGTAATTGTGAAGTGAAAAAATATCTTCATAAAAATATTGTATAAAATTTAATCAAATTGAAATACATCATACGGTATGTTTTTTAGCTTTTACCTTTATTATTCTAGAGTCTATAAAAATATCGCACACTAAAATAGCTCGATCAAAATATAATGTATTGTACTCAGTATATAAATTCAAAGTTGAGAAAAATGTCAACTTTGACGTAAAATATTTCACAGTCGCTTCTCAAATATCAAGTAGTGACGCCAATGAGAAAAAGCTGTACTAAAAATAAGACTTATGTCTGCATAAATATCCCTCTCAGTGACGTTGGTGTTCGTAAAAATATGTAACAAAATTTAGTTAAATATCACAGAAAACGTCAATGATATCCCACATGAAAAATGTAAAGTTGTATTTTGGTACTAAAATTTTTGAAATCTTTTCATAAGTCTTATTTCTAAAATTAAATGCGATTAACTATTAACTTCTAAATGAATCCAGTATCCACAGCATCGTCTTTACACGAACTCTGATACTGTGCAATGATCCACTTTATTCGACGGACATGTCCTAGGAAAGAATGCAAATTACACGCGACTTGTAAAGAACTGAAGGAGAGACAATCACGTCGACTGTGGAAAGGAAAAATGACGTAAGCCACATATAACAAATTTTACAGGAGGCACAAAAAACGTTTATTTGATAGTTTTGAGCCAAAGTCAAAACACTACATAGAAACAACCTTTAAATGCACGAATACTAAAACTGGTATCTTATTTACTCAATATGATATTAATTTAATAAATTATTTAAGAAAAAAACAGTGAAATTGTTTGGGTGAAAGCCTTTTTTTTCTTGTCGCGAATTTCACTAGTCATCCTTTTTTAAAACTTAATAGCTAAATTTAGACAATAATTCAGCATTCTTAGCTAGCATCCTTTTGATAGAACGTGTATTAAGTTTTATACATTCAGATGATGTAATAAAAACTATTTTTTATATTTTTTTTATAATTTTAATTTTTTAATTTTATACTTTTTTATTACCTCGCGAAAATATGTTATTAGCATCGAAACAATTATTAAAATAATCAACTGTGGTACTTGAACCCGCAACATGTTTTAAATAATAGCTTGTGAGTGTTATTTATATTATAAGAGACTGAAAAAAATCTCATATGTTTTGTTACACTAATAGAGATATGCCTGTTGAAGTATTATACATTGCCAGAATAAATTATGTACAAAAGCTTGTCTGCATGGCTACACATCCAAGAGAAATAAATATGTTGGTACCTGCTTGCTCCAGTGAGTCTCGTACACTATGTTGACTAAATACACCTAGAGGCCAAACAAGACATTATTTCGGACAAAGATCTGGTCCAAAATGACGGTAAGAGAGTGGATATTAGTAAGTCCAAAGGCTATCGACCCTTTCATGCATGCGTCGTAATCATCGTTTATACATGCATATTTTTGAATAACAACTGTAGTATAAAAAAACGGTGTTTTTGTCTTCTACGAAGGACGATCGCAATACGGAAAAGTGGCCGGATTCTGTACGCGTGCCGGCTGAGGCTGCGATCGATGTGTGGAGAAACGGGTTAATTGGCGGTGAGTTATTTTGAAATTGTCGGTTGGATGTTCGTTCGATTATCTAATGCCGAGATTGATTTACATACTCGCTAATCGAAGAACAGTTCGATAATAAATTATGTTAAATATATATTTTTTAATTTACTGCTATAAATGATCCCAAATTATTTTTTTTAAATCCTTCCATTTAAAATAACTAGTAAAGTCAGTAAATATCGTCGCCAATATTGCAGGAGCACGTAGCTCGATTTTTCGGCTTAATCCACTCTATAAAGTGTAGTTTTATTTGTTGTAATTTCTCGTAACACTTAAAAAACATTGTGTTAGTTTTTATCCAATCATACAAGACATTGAAAAAAATAAAACTATACTTTAGAAAGTGACTTAAACTAACAAATCGAGTTACGCGTTCCTATAATATTGTCAACGATACGTTTTTTTTCATAAGTCTGTTTATTAAAACGAACATATTGATGTCCATAGCGTGAAGCTTCTCTTACAGATTTGGAAGGAAACTACTTATTTTGACAGTTTTTTTCATGAGAACTGGTTATCATTCGATTGCTCAAGCCATTGGGTATTAAGTCCTGCATCTTTTGATTAAAAAAAAATATATCATAAATAACAGCCAATAAATCCTACTCTCCATGAGATTATAATGTACTTGCAGGACTTGATCACCGATACCGAGTGATTTTCAAATACTATATAATGCTTGTGGTGATTAGTGCACTATATATACTGTAGATGTAAATATTTGCTTCGATTAATAACAGATTATGTAAGGAAAAGAAAGCTTTTTAACGAATAAATAAATAAGTAAGGTGCTAAATTTTACGAAACAAAGCCAACGGGTCAAGAACCATTATGTCTATTATTATATTTGAAAACCTTAGGCATGACTTTGGTTAATTTTTTCACTATAATAAAAACGAGAATCTTCAGCCAATGTTTGGTTAAATAGATAAATTTATTAACTCAGTGGATAAGACTGTGAAGGTTTGCACTGTGGAGGCAAACATTGTCAACGGTGTTGCTAAAAATAATATACGATGGTTGTGAGAGAAAAATTAATAACAAATGCAAAAATAATATTGACGTTTTTGACCAACCTCACGAATTACAGCGATACGTTGGTCGATTGCCTCTACCATAGGGGTGCAATATATTACAAATGAATTTTTATAACAATACTAACAGAATACGGTATCTGTTACTTACGATGATATTGTACTAAATGAACCTCGATTTACAGAAATCGATAAAACGTTAATTTATAGTATTGACCCTTCTTTACTGTCAGATAGTATCTGGATGGCAGTTTGTTAGTATTTTTTTGTTATAAAAAAATGAAATGAAACAGGTAGAATACCACAGCACGGCACGGGGTGCGCAATTACAGGGGTCGATTGTTTCCGACCTGACCTCGCCACCTACGGGTATTGTTATCGAATGACCTGTCGTCATACAAAAAAAAAACAAAGAAACACAATGACACCATAGCATTATGTAATACCTTGACAGGCGGCAATAAAACATCGACAGTCGATGTTGTATAAAGGTATACGACAAAAACAAGAGCCTAGCCACGTCGCACATAAAAAAATACTGATATATTGTATTAATATTTAACCGCAAGAAAAATACACAGTGTGTACACTTGCAAAAAACGTAAACTGCGAATAATCCAGGCATTTCAAGACTATGACAGAAGCTATTGAATTGGCTATGATAGAAGTCGTCATCGATTGAGGGACACCAAATTGCAACAAATCATGCTTCTGACGATTTATTTACGCAGATCACTATGTATTTCTTTTCTTTTATAATTCACAGTTTTCTCTTCTATGATTAACTATCAAAAATAATAGTTATGAAAACCGTGGTGAATAGCTATATTATGACTGTGAACTATCGTTTTCACGCGTATGTGAAACCAAAGCTAACTATGGAAAGAACTGGATTTTTCGCACAATAATTATGGTACACAAATTAACTCTATAAACGAAAACTGAGTCTTTTTTTTTTAGTCATAATATTATATATTAATATATATATATTAATAGCCAAGAATATTCATTAAGATAATTTATTTTGATATATAAAAAAACAATATGTAATATAAAAATGTTTTCGGTTGGATGCTGATACGACCTCTGATGATCTGAAAAAATTGATTATACATAGATTCTTGGAAACACGGTCTCTCGTATATATGCTCCACTTACGGCGTGGATATGAACAAACCAAAGAACATAACAATACTTTTGAAAAAGCATTAATGTATTATCTAGGTAAGCAGTGTATGGCACTTTGCAAACCAAGTTATATTAGTTTTTGTACATTTCAATTGATATTAGGAGTTTGATTTTTATGATCGCAATTTCAAATTTTGTGTTTAACAAATATTAAGCTATGAAAGCTACATATTTTAAAATCAAAACGATCTACATATGAGTCTTGCTAATCAAGTAGTTACTCAATTTTATAGCGATCATAAATTTATAAGTTGAGCGAATTGCTCTACAGTTAGTCATTGTTAGAACTTTGATGGTGGCAAGGAAAACGACAAAATTTACGGACAATCTAAAAAAAATGCATAATTAAAATATAAAAATTTACTATCGCATAAAGTAATAGCAGCTTTATTTTCAAATACATTTGTGTATTCAGAAGTTATTGATAAATTAAAGGTCATATATATTGACAGGGGTCGTCAACTTATTTAAGACTGTGATCTACTTTGTTTTATCTGACCCTCTGCTGCAATTTGGTTTAATATATGATTTTTGATAGGTTTAATTTATTTTTTAAATACTTATTACGATATAATACAGGAGAGGTCACACGTGGTCAAGAGAGAATAATAATAATATTACAGATTCATTTTCTTCCGATAAATCAATAAAATTACGGAAATAATTGATTAACATTAATTCATTTTAAAGATTTTTCTGTATGATAATCAATTAGTCAAACTCGTTAGAATTTTATGTATTTATCACTTCAATTAAGATACAAACCTACTGATTCATATAAACATGCAAATTTCAACGATGAAAAACGAATTGGAAATATTTTTCTTTGCAATCTACCACAATAAAGCCCTCGATCAACTGACTGGCCAGCCCTCATATATAAAATAATACAGGTTGCAAGGGGTTATGTAGTTAATTTTTGTAAATCGATTTTATATGAATATTATAATTTATGGTGTTTTTGTTCTTGCTATAATACAAGTTAAAAATCAGTCAGCTATGACTAAGCTTTTACTTAGAGGAATCAAAAACAGATAAAAATTAATTACGATGTGCACTGAACTGAGATGAAGGACAAGAAAACAATATTAACTTTCAGAATATTATCAATTGAATGATATAATGCGTCGATTATTATGTTAATACGGTTTGATGCGAGCCATTTGACAGTTGAATACAACGCCATAATATACGACAAGGTGACGGTTAGGAAACGAAAGACTTTTGATGGTGATTCGGTAATGGTGCGATACATTTAAGAAAATGATTCATCTTCATTACATATTATATATGGGTACACATTGGTGATAAATCTGAGGTCGAACAGTTAAAATTGTCTAATCAAATTTAAATGGTAGAATAAGAGAGAAATAATTCTAAGATTTAAAAATATTACTTTGTAACACTCATCTAAAAAACTATGATAGCATTTTACGATTGATCGTCTATAATATTCAAAATTTAAATATAAGCAGAGAATTTATGAAGATTAAGATTGTCCGTGTAAATACAAGTCGATACCGAATAGTGGAAGCTCAATCGCAAATAACGATTCAAATCCCGACAACGTGCTTCAGAGTCCCGTAACTGCATGATAATTAAAAGTCCGGGATAGGATACCGATAGCTTGAGTAATTGGTTGGTAAAAGATTATTTTTCATGAGAATTTCTCAGCAGAATTGGCAACTAGCCCTGCATTTTAGGATTTAAAATAATGGTAATCGAACCTGAATTCCACGGATGCGAGGTACATACGATAGATTTTCAGTTACCGGGGAGACGCCCGAAATTATGACACGTACGTCATATTATGAATCATTTCTTACTACAAAATTAGAGAATAAGTACAATTTAACGTTTGTCAGAAGAGGTGATAACACTATAAACTATCATATTATGATTTCATAACATGCATGTTTTATATAATTATGCGCTTCTATGAGATTCAGTGATAAACATGCGATCATACCATAATATTAACTATGTAATTTCATTTTCCTTTACCACTTCACTCCATGCAAATACTTGTTACGCTGCAGGTGTATACCGTGGCATAGCTAATGTAAAGTGCCTAGAGTCTCACAGAAACAACACACCAAATCTCGGCCCGTATACTATGTACTTTAAGAGTGTGTATAATGCATAATAATTTTAGATTACATTAATAATAACTTATTTATTTTGAGATAAATCGACAAAAAAACTTTATATCGATTATAATTCTTATGGTTTATTATTATTATTCTTATTGTTATAAATATTATCCAAAAGCAAACGCTTAAAATGAATAATATTTGGGACCAATTAAAACTGTAGCACGAAGACGAGGATATAAGTGTGAGGTTCCTCTTTCATTATGGTTCTGATGATGACGATAACATATGACAAACTGCTTCGAGAACGTGACGATGGACTAGTTGTACATTACCAACACGCCTAGGCACGCTCCCTATGTATTTACGGGCATCTCTACTCACCGATTATGAATTATTATCATTTTATTAGTTGGGATAGGTATATGGTAGGTAAGTCACAAAAAAGGGTTTGCCCCGAGGGTAGATAAGGCTTGGACACCATATTGGAAACTTCTTGCGTGGACCACACGTTTTGAACTACGATAGACTGAATAATACTCAGTTAAAGTAATCGTATTTTGAATACATATTTATATGTAATGAATATATGACTGGACACAACTATTACTGCTTCAATTGCCCAAATGATTGATTACAGTTGGCAACTACGTATAACATAATAAACTCACTGATAATTAATAGTTAATGCGATTTCAGAAGTTATATACAGAGCTCAGAAAACAAAAGAGTTCATGTACGTTGCCATTGACATATATTTTTCTTCCTGATAGTTTTAAAGATTCTGTTTTATTTTTTCAAAGATTCCACTAAAAATTTTGTGTTGTTTAAATTTCCACAATTTCTGTGTTCGCGTGTTTTCTCATAATACTGATATGAGAAGTAAACGAAATACTGACTATGTAATAATTATACATAATTAAACAGACAGAATTTTAACGAGAATTGGTTGTCATTCAATTGCTTAGTCCAATTTAAATCCAGTTCTGCATTTTTGTTTTTTTTTTAATTCAACAGCTGTGGGAATTGTGCGAGATATATCCGTTTCCGAAACGCCCGCGCTAACGTCTCGGCTCCCGGGAATAAGGAGAAAAAAATATGTTCACATTGCAGAGATCTTGGTATTGTGTGGATCCATATACTCTTGCAGATGGATATTGTAAAAAATACATATTTACGGAAAAAAATGTCGATAGCTATTTCGGTAAGTATAATAGAACAGTCAAAGCCTCTGATTACCAACTTGAAAAACGTATCATATATTTATATAATATTACAATGTATTTTATAGTATAATTCTAATAAATAATGTATGTCATATTACACGGCTAATGGGCTATGTCAAACTACAATAATTGTGTATTTTTATCATGTGCCTTCCCAAAGTGAAACATATGGATCTACACAATGCGAAAATGTCTGCTCCAAAAGTAGAGTATATGGATCTCCGCAGTGTGAAGACATGTCTTGACGGATTATTGTTTACGAGAATTGCTTGTCAAATAATTGCTCAATCTAATGGGCACCCAGTGCTGCATTTTTGGATTTAAATTCGATAGATGAGAGAATCGAATCCGCATTACCCGAATTGCTGAGCGCGCTTTCTAACCTCTACGCTAGTGGGAGACAAATTTGTGATAATGATAAATACAAGATAAAAACAAAATATATCTTTCAGCAGAGTATAGTAATAATGCAATTTTCTTGTCCCTTTAGAACCGGAAATAATGTAATAATAATATAACATAGATAACAATAGTAAAGTTGAGCTAATCGTCATGCAAAGATAGTAAGGAACCAGTAAAAAATTCATATCTAATCCGTGCTATAAGTCATATGCGCAAATTCGCTAATAGTGTCGGTGATAGAGGTAATGCGTATGACTTATCTTGTAATCCATCTGATAAGAAATTTGGTGAAGCGACCGCAAATCCAATATATCCGGAAAAATTTGTGGTTGACACTCATTGACGGGAACATCCCGATTATAGGGAGTTACAAGAAATGAATCCATATTTTTCAAGGAAACTATGGGTGATCTCACACCTAAACGAAGGTTGCTAAGTAAATATGATAAATTCCATGTATGGCTAATTCGAATAGTTGTTTTCCATATCTGTTTCTAACGGATATGATGATCATACGGATCCTTCGATATACAAAACGGACATGAGGTTTATAAAACATTTTACTTTCAGTTATTCTCACTCAAATAGTAGGTATAATTAAATACACATTAGAGAAGATACTTATGCTTCTCTATTAAATTAGTGAACAGTTTATTATTACTATACCATTTTTGCTCCAAAAAAAGGGAGTGTATAGATCTCCACAATGTTAAGATGTCTACTTCAGAGATGGTGTATATGAAAATGCGCAATGTGAAGACATTCAATAGATTTCTCCCGAATATTGACATTGAGAATTTAAAAAAATCTAAGCAGCTGTTGAGTTTTGGACTGGATGAAGAGCAATATATGACGTATTATTAAAGTAGAAAATAAATAAAAGAGAAAATGTACTATGGTACAAACATATCTTTTCAGGCTCACCAAAGGACTTTAAATTGATAAATAAATGGCACATTATACAAACATCTGATAACTCTAACGATTGCGTTTGCTTATAATGGTTATGTAATAATAAAGTAACTTTTGAATATTTTATGACTCGAGTATTTAAGAATATCGATTTTGTTTCGGTGAAATGTTTATTTATATTAAATACAATGTTTTTATCCAATATCGTAATTATTATTAATATCAGAGTATACATTAATAAGAATACCACAGACAAGCCGTTATACGCTGTTTATATAACAAAAATACATGATTATAAATAAAATATCATTCAGAGAAAATTAATACTAGATTAAATTAACCGTATGGAAAAGTCTGTTGATCCCATAATTGACTTCCCGGACTTTCATTAGTATACACAGAAAACACAAAAGATTTTCAAATTAAAAACTTTCAAATTAAAAACTTATGTTCAAGCTAAACTAGCAACCGCCAGGGTTGGGTGACTAAAGATAACGAACGCTCAACTCACTCTTTGAAGAGATTTTATTTTACAAAATTGATAGTATATACATACAATATTTTGATACAGAATTTACATCTACGTATTTTTATAATTTGTTAATGATGGAAGTTACATATTGCAAGTTAGTATAGTTGAATATAGTCCAATGAAGTTGTGTGGTTTAACTTAATTTGAGGTTAACCTAATTCCGTTTTCGCGCAGTTTTAGCCTTGCGGATTTTGCCAATATTTAGTAAAGCGATATGAATCGAGGCTATGAAATTGTTTTCGACCCGCATATTGCATGCTAAATAAAAAGTAACAAAACAATCGATTCTAATTATTTGTATCAACGGCCATTATTAGAAGGCAATGAATTTCGATTGGCACTTAAATATTTTAAAGACATTATCAGATAATTCCATGATATTTTTGGCAATTGTATTCATTCAATGGATAGAAATAACCAGAATCATTTACAAAATATTCGCAGATTAATTTTTATATAAGATAAGGTATCTTCTCAAAACTGTTCAATATTAACATGATTTAGTTAAAATAATCACGTAGACTTTTTTCTAAACCAATCCAGGTCTTGGAAAATTGCTCTAACAAAACTTCAAGCATTTTGAAGAGTGCCACGGTGTACGTCCGTATAGCGAGTTTACGCGATAGAAAAAGCGTCATACGACAACACGGAATAAACAGTTGTGGAACCACTATAGAAACCTTCTCGCCTTGGATGCTTCTATATATATGTAATGTGAAAAGGAAAAAGGACGTAACCCACATTAGGAAACTTTACAGGAGGCGCGAAAACATTTATTTAATGATTCTGAGCCAAATTCAAAACATTAAATAGGCACAAGCACAAGGCACTTAAAAATTTAGACACAAATTCGGCATTTCTAGCTAATTATTTTTTTCTTAAAACGTGTATACATTCACATTCTGATTGTCGAATAAAAGCTATTTTGAAAAAATGAGGGCTGCGTCTTTTTTCCTTTCTACTGTCGATATATCGTCCTTTTAAAGGTAAAACTCATAGAGTGCATTTTTGGCCAAAATAACTTTTTTTGATAGATCCACAAATTTTTACAAGTATCAGTTTGCTTTTTTGCATTTGAAGATTTACAAATCAGTTTGTAGCAATAGCTATCCTATTAACGGAGAAAAAATCAGAAGAGTGTAACTTAAGAAACGGATTTTATATCGCAAAAAATATCTTAAAACCTCAATATATCTAAACTATAAAAATGCAGTTATATAATATAATAGAATGGAATTTTAAGAAGCGATCTTAAAGTATACTACATAATATCAATTTATTGTTAAATAGCGTCCGGTAACAATACGTAAGCAACACTCACTTTATATTCGTCGAGAGAAAAGAAATTTACAGTCCCAATGAAGACCTCGACACGAGAGTCTACTACGCATCTATTTTGCGTTTCCCGCAGAAGTATTTTAGTCTCCAAAAAACGCGATACATTGACGATGGTTTATTAAAATATGATATATTATTAAGGCACTCTTTATACAATAAAAAAATTTCAAAGTAAAATACTTTGACGGCATAACATTTCATATTGAATTCTATGCATAATTTATAACAAGGCGAATATCTGACTTAAAGTAAATAGAATTGATAAAAGCTAAAAACGATGGATGATTGGCACATGATTTAATATTATAAATAAAGTATTGTATCGAAGACTGTCATACAAAGTTTCTTCAAAAAATGAGTATTAATAAGTCGCAAGAACCTAAAAGAACTAAAAAACTTTGGTAACAAATCTAAATTGTTTAAAAGACGAAAAAAGACGAGAGAATGAATGTAAATATTGAGTTAAAAGTAAAACAAATAACAAGGATGTTTTATAGTTACAATTTTCTTATACGGATTGTTTTGAATTTTCTTTATTATAACAACTGTTACCGTGTACGCATATATATTATCATTATAAATATCTTGTTTTCAATATAAAAAAAGGAATAAAAATTCAAAAAATGTATTATAGTATTTTGACGTAGCAGAAAGACATTTCAGTTGAAACTGAAAAATCGTCGGAAAAAACAACACTATTTCTGGAATAGGAAATCAATAATATAAATATAGACGAAAATATGACAATATTTTGTCACCTTGATCTAATTCGCCTATACAGTCATAATATGGATATTTTGCAAAATCATTCATAAACACCATTTTAAAGGATGCGCTTGTAGGGCCAAATCTACGATAGATGCCACGGCGGCAGAGGCACGGCAGCAGAACGGGGGCAACAGAGATAAAAAATAGCTATAAATATATCTGTTTCTGGCGCTCTGCTATCGTAGTGCCGGCCTAATACAATCATATTCGAAATTGTGCTGCAGTGACGCTTAGTTTTGGTTTGTAGCATTTAAACCAGCGATACTCAAACCGCGGCCCAAATAGCTCTTATGTGCGGCCCAAAATAATTA
>JAGVSQ010001485.1:2021-29045 GCA_022683975.1 Rhyacophila evoluta | reverse complement strand
TTTACGTAATTATAGTATAGGTAGATTTTTATTTCAATGATACCTACCTATAATAAAAAGAATTTTGGTAACACAGGTATTTACCACTTGATAGTTTTGCCCAACCTTTCGCTTGAGCAAACCTCGTTTCGAATTATTTGAAGTATTTCACCCGAGCCATTTCCAGCATAAATTCCATTTCGTGCATTGGTTGAGTCACATTAACGAGGATTGACAAAATCAACAAACATGACATTCGTACAAAATATTTGTGTTGGTCTTACAAGTCTTGTAGAGTGACTTTTCAAGTAATACATAATTACAGAAACTCGCCACTATGTAAAAAAAAACACTGATGCGTAGTGCTCTCAGTGGTTTACTTACAAAATTCAATAATAAAATTGTTAAATAAAACAAATTTGTTTATTTTTTATTTTGAATTTATTATAATAACTGCATGATATTGGAAAATTCACAGTATAAAATAATATTGTATTGTAGAACAATAATTAAACAATAGATTAATGGCGTATTTGTCGCCAACTAGGTAAAAATAACAATGGAATTCAGATTGTCTCTAAAAGACTATTATTAGGATTATTATAATATTGATTTATGCTTTTTATTGCCAAATCGCCTTGGCATATATTTAATTCTTTATAATTATTAATTCTAAGTCAATATTCTTAGCACCACAACTAAATAAAAGTGTTGATTATTTACCAATGCCCACTACTGCTAAGTGTGTATAATACGTTGAACAATGGTAATATTACATAATAGAACATCAAAATGATATAATCAAAACATCAGTTGAATTCAAGGAATGTTCATGGAGAGAATGTCCAACACAGAGCTGATGTTTCCATTCTTTTTCTCGATCAAACGAGCGAGGCGACCGCCATCGTTCTTGAAGCCCATAGCGAGCATTGTATCTAAAGCTGCAGCAATTTTGGGATCTGCAAATAAGAGAATCAAATTGTTTTTATTGTTTATCATGCTCTAAATTCATAAAAATGTTTCATTTTGATATCAAGCAAATTTTGCTATATTAATATTATATAATGTGAATTTGTGATTATTATTATATTAAACCAGATGCATGCCAACGACTTGCCAGTGAGTCGAGTGATGATATGCCCAGTACGCTAACGTCTCATCCGTGAGTCAGGACAATTTCTCTTACTAAATGTGAACTCTTACCAGAGGTCTGAAAGGTTTTGTCAATATCTACCGATGAATATGTTGAAAAAATAAAAAAAAAGACATATTCTCAGTTTTTCGATAGTTTTAATCCAAATTTCACAGGCTGACGCAATCGATTATACTATATGCGCTTATCATAAGTGAAAAATGAAACAATTTAATTTACTTATTGTCGCTTTAATCCAGAAAAACCAAATAGCCTTTTAATAAAGATAAAAAAAATATTTTTTAATTCAATTTTTATTATATAAACATTAAGTGTTGTGTGAACCCTAACAAGTAGTCAATTAACACTCAAACTACCCCGCAACATGCATAAGCGTAAACATATGTATGCAAGGTCACACCAATCTGTGAGTGCGAATTTTTCTCGCATGCTATAATATCACAAAAATTGCTAGTGTACAGGACATGTACATATACATATAGTGTACATATAGATCGCGAGTAGCAGTTAAAGTGTTGAATTTAATAGGTTGTTTCTCATTTTTACTTATTTATTTGGTGTTCTTCAATCAAAAAATGTGCATAAATTCACAAAATTATCAAAAATGGATAGCTAAATTAAATATATATCAATACTGCTTCACGTAATTTATTTTTTACATAATAAAATAAGTATGTTGCGAATCAAACACAGGTGTACATACAGTGCTTCACAAAAATTAACTACACCTATGTACACAGCTTTTAAAAATAATGTTAAAAATAAACATTCTTACTGCGCATATATTTCTACAGTAGGTCTTGACTACATTCAAAAGTTAACGCTGGCACTAAATCAAAAAATAAAATTGGGTAGCTATTTTCTACGAAATGACCTGAAACAAACTACACAAACTCTCCGATTCTAGCGAGATATGAGGATGTCTATAGAGATCTAACCAAAAACAAAACACAATTTTTGATAACAGATTTTATTACCAAGTCTCGCCGATCTACGTCATCCATCGAACCAAAATCGTATCAAATAATATTCGAGTGATCATAGTGACATCATACCAACCGGGAATAGTTCATGTGACGACAATAATTAAACTTTTGGTTTCATTTTTATAGGATTTTATATGTTATGTTGAAATAAATTAATATAATTAAACATGTGACAGACTAAATTATGCACATTTTGATTTCTTTTCGATTTACACGGTATTCTGAGGATCTGATCTTCCATGTAAATCAGGGAATAGGCGTATTTGAAATCTGTGATCTGCCATATGGAGTGCTATTTCAACTCAGTGTTTCCAGGTTACATATGCATGAACAATGTGCGAGTAAAACTGACAAAATCCTTTTTTATTTGTTGTTATTTTATTGTATGTGTACCATCACAAATAATCTACATATCACATTATTTTAAATGTGAGTATACTCTATCGCATTAAAGTTAGACAATTTTTACAATAATAAATATAATATTGAAATATTACATCCATTCAATATTTGTAATATTCAGTGGAAATGGAACTATCCAATTTCTTTTTATGCTTTTCATTTTACACCAATATCCAGATTCGGGTCAGCAATATATATCATATTTAGTGAAAAAAAAAAAAATCTGCTCGACTTACAAACTAAAATAAAGTTTTGAAATTAAACTAGTTTTGACTACTGACCAGCAGGACGATACTCTGGTTCAGGTGCGACTCGAGGAACTACAACAGGTGTGGCAAAAGTCACTTCTTTGGGAGCTTGAATATCTTGAACAGGTGCAGTTGGTTGGCTCAGATGGGCTGGAATATTCGGATAGATGTTGTTTACATCTAATGCTTGCGCGCTTCCCATATGTGAGGCCAGCTGTTGTGCCTGCAGCATTTGCATCTGCTGTTGGAAGTCGCGGGTCATTTTTTCAAAATCGAAACCGATATTTCCAGTTGGTGGATTAGGTGGCAAAATTGGTTCTGAAAAAAATAATGGAGTCAGTTTGTGCGTTTCTGAAATTGCTAACTGATCTTTTTTTAAATACTGCCATTCCAGCACAATAAGGCTCCACAGTGTGAAGTGATAACGGCAGATTATTTTTCAAGAAAGCTGGTTGTCGGAAAATAACTTATTTTTGCATTTAAATAAAAATTGTTGATTTTCTTTACGTACGATGATATGACTCGAAACTGCAAATATTTAGTGATTCATTCATGAGACACTTATTCTCTTGATTAATATTGACAAAATGTTAAATGGCACGGAAGACTTATTTACCGAGTCTTGGAGCATAAATAATAATTTACCTATCAATAAAACTAACCTGGTCCTTCTGTGTTGAGAATAGTCCAACCTTCAATTCTTTCGGGTGTTCCAGACTTATCACGGCTAATGCTTTTCTCAGACATATCATCATCAACATCGATAAGTGTGGTCTCCTGCTGTGACTGGATGAGATTAGAAATAGGAACAGAAGTACTTGGCGTTTGTTGTGGTTGTTCAGTTGGAGCAGATACATTCGATGTTTCCTTGGTGGGTTGTTCAGGTCCAGCAGACTTAGGTCTCACATCAATGTCCACATCGATACCGAGGGGATCGAGAATTTTGGCCACAGTTTTTCCAATATTTTGCAAATACATTCGTTGAAATTCATAAATTTTTTCATGCTCACTGGCAGTTGAATTTTCAGTACCAGTTCCAGCGTTGGTTGAAGTGCTGGTGTTGGCTGAAGTGCCAGCATCTGTTTGCGTATTGGTTGCCTGATTGGTGGCATTAGCTGCAGCGGGGGTGGCCACCGGGGTCAGATTGAGATCTCCAGCGAGGTTAGCAAACTCATTCATGTAAGTAGCAACAGTATTTAGCCATCCACCTGCGTTGCGTCTGGCACATCGCGGATGTCCCTCGTGAGCGTGTGTCTTTTCCTCAGAACTCCCCTCACGCCGTTTATCTGCCCTCGTTCCACATCTTGCTTCATACTTTGCCCGTCTACATTCACCAGTCCTAAAATAAATCCAATATTATTTATTACAAGTCATTATAACAAAAAAAAAAGAGCAAAAATAGATTGTTTTAGTACAATCTTATAAAAACTCCAGAAACACACGTATAGTTAAAACCATCAATATTTTTTTTGAGTCATTAACATCAGACTGACACTTCTGCGAGTGAGTTTTTGAGAGTTTATTTTACCTGGCGAGTGAGTTTTTATAAGAATTTATTTTATTTTAAGTATACCTTGATTTGATTGAGAAATGTGGTATTTTTGACAAATCTGATTTTACATAATTTGCAAAATATACTGCTTTTATGTGTCGCAAATTTCAGGGGTACATAACACTTCTTTTTTTACCATGTTCGCTCCTAAAGTGGAGCATATGAATCTTATCTATAATTGATAATAATATGTGTTATTGCGCGATAAATGCGTAACAAAGTAAATTTTATGATACTAGAAGTGTGTGCATAAAAAATTAACTCACCAATGAAAGGGTTAATATATTAATATTTGAAAAAAAAAAGGAATTGATGAATTAGCGTACCTCTCCTTGCAGTGTCTCTTAGTCAGAAGACATTCACCAGCACCGTTGGATCCATCAAAAGCGCCACCCTTCTTCAGCGACTTGAACAGCGAATGGCTGATATGTCGAGAGAACCTCCTCTTCTACAATATGACATCAAAAAAGTATTAATAAATCTGTACTTGATTCAAATCAGGCCCCTTTAACCATGACTAGCAAAAAAATCTACAGAAAATACAAAGTACTTCTCGGTGAGGCTACCTATGACCAATTATAGAACATACGACATAAAAAATATTGTTCCACTGTATACTGTAAATTTAGTCAATCGAATAAAAGAAGATGATTGATATGCAATTATTTTCCTCCTTCTCATCACAGCTATATCGGTTGGAAAAAAAACAATGGTATATTTTTATCTAAAATAAAAAATTTTCAAAATGTGGTTCAATAATCAATCACAAACTGAGGGCAAAATAATGGTACATACAGTACACATTTAAGCATTAATCAAATCTAAATCATGTCTAAAAAAAAAAAACTTAGCTAAAAGTGAAATAGTTACATGTCACATTATAAGGTTATTTTAATCATATGAGCTTACCATAGGACTAATTGGCAATGGAATCCTGATCATGAAGTGCTGGGAGTGCTTATTAGCTCCCTCGCATGTAGGACAGAGGTCGAAGTCTTCACAGCTAACACATTTGTAGCGGTATCCCACGATCGGTCCATTGCAGCTGTCACAAACTACTCCAACATGTTCACCTAAAATAAAATTGATAATGGGCGAGATATAGAATGATTCAATTTTTTTAAAAATACATCATTTAAATTATGGATATGGGCAGAGCACAAAAGGTTGAAAACTGAAGTCGAGTGAACACTGAAATGTCGCTAACAGTGATCTCACATATGGAAGTTTATCAGTTTTAAATAATTTAGAACTAATATATGTACTTACATTGAGAATGGATAGGTGAAAATTCGGGAATTTCCATTGCTTCCATTGGTCCTTCATTATTCACTGAATCGTTTAAATCAACATAGAGCTTTTTCAAATCATCTTGCGTACTAGCCAAGGCAACCATTAATTCATCATCAGTGGAAATCGTTACCTCATCGCCTTCCTCATCTGGAAAGATTATGACATTAAAGCTGGGGGTTTATTACGAAAAATCACAAAAAATACTCACTGGATAGAAAATTTATTATATATACAAGGACAAAGAATATATTTAAATATTTAAATCATTCAGTATTAAGATTATTCTTATATTTCAACATTGAGAAATATCTAAATTCTTTAAATTCCAATGATTTATTAGGTAGCATTGAAAAAAATAATAAAGAGAAATACAATATTTACCTCGCCAAGATACAGAAAACGCAGAGTTCTTCAGCGATGGAAAAACATTTTGCAACTTGGCACGCATGTACTCAAAGTTGGTGACCACAGAGCGGTCAATCGTGAAACGACGCACTTCCGGCTTGTCATCCTCTCCCTGTCTTACAAATACTTTAAACGAAACTCCGTTTTCAGCCATGGTGAAACTAAAAAGAAAAATGTATATGATAATGAAATTAATTCAAACCATATCTTTTTCTTTAAGAAAGTTTGTAAATTTCAAGTGATGTTTTTAAACATTTAAATAAGAAGTAACCGCTGAACACGAGAGTAGATATGACAGATCCATTTTAAGATTAACTGTTAATTCAGGATTAGACGAAGAGGATCATATGAATAAAGGGTTTATTAGAGGTCGGCATAAAAAAAAATCATCTCGAGTGATGGGCGACCTGGACTATTTTATATTTAATTTTAATCCCGACTATTTTAATAAAATAATGAAAATCCTGCTAATATCGTTATACTAATGGATTTAGACAGTATTATTTTTTATCAGTATCAAAACACATACTTTTAAATTATTTTAAGCATTATCAAATTGCATTCAAAAAAGTTAAAAGAAAATAAATAATATTTTTCTCGTCTTTTAGAAGAATTTGCATTATTTGAAAGAGCAATTTGGTCAATGGTTAGGGGTTCCATAATATATTTCTAGATTAAGGGGGGTACATATATTGTAGTTTGCATGCCCAATCATGTGTGTGTGACCATTATTTTTTTTCCTGAAAACGGAACATCTACTAATTTTAAGTAATCCAGACATAAAATGGATTAATGATGCAAACATTCATTGGTATGGGATCGCTCAATTACTATTCTCAATATTAACATGCTCGATTTGACCAACAAAATTCACTGTGTGTTTTGAAAGTTAATAGTTTATATTACAAAACAAAATTACAATAGTAGTACGTACAATTGAATTATTTAAAAAAATTTGGTAATAAAATGTTGAACGATATGAATATAATATTAAACTTATCCAATCGATAATCAGTAATTCTTACTAATGTTAGAGAGACTCAAGTCTGAACTGAATTCAGTCTTTTTTTTTGCTTCATCACTCTCCTTGTGATGTTCGTAAAATGGAAACAATGAAATAACAGTGTTATGATATTGTAAATTCTTTAACATTAGGGTAACCATATATTTATGATCATTCACGCATACTTACACAAGTATGCATGAGCGTGTGTAAGCCCCTTTAGTTATTTTTGCTAAAAGATGCATACAGAGCCATGAATTTTAAATAAATGCCTGAATTTACAATGATGAAATTGAGCAATAAGATACAAATAAATAAATCAACCGTGTTGTGGTAAATAATGGAACATTTACATTAATTACAATGTTATTACGAGTCAAGAATTTTAACAGTATAATGGATTTTGATAACCTATAAGAGGCCTTCGCATTATGAATACTTTTATGAACTTTGAAATCCTTAATCAGAATATTGAGTATTGGCAAAACATAAACATGGGTTACTATGATATATAAAATGAAAAAGGCAATTAAATACGGAATTGGTAATAAAGTGAATAAATATAAATGGCTTGACCAGGAACAAGGAATATATAATTAAATTTTCGCAATATCACGTGATTAAATTTTCACAGTATCAAGTGATTAAATATTTTGAACATAAATACAATAAGATTAGTGTTTATTGATTGTTATGTTATTTATATCTATGATCACTAATCACAATAATAATACGTGATATAGTGAAATAGACGTTCATATTTAATAAATATTGTGAAATATAATATAAATATGCGCAAGTCATGCTGTTAAAATAAGACTTCCTGAGTTTTGACCATTAGACCGTAAAACCAGTTCTCGCGTAAAAAAATGCGTAATATAGATGTTTATTACCTTGTCTATTAAAAACTTGTTCAGAAAGCAATAAAAAATTCCTTGAAAACCAATCCCAAATATATCTCGTGAATACTTCAAATATAAGTAAACTAAAGATCGAGATTTTGATATTAATAACCAACTATTCTTTAGGCTATTTCCACATATTTAATTATTTGTATACAAATTACTTAAAACAAATATTCCAGCGATTAAATGGTTAATTCTGGACACGACAAATATCGGATTTACGACTAAGTAAATTTTGTTTATACGATAACAAAAACTTAAAAAAAAAGTTGGTGTAACATCAGAAAAAAATAAATTCATCTAATAGAAATCGTAATCATCACAATAAATGAATGGTAATACGTGGATGCAGTACAAATGGATAATTGAAGCAAATGTGTTATTAATGCTGAATAAACAACAATTACGCGTCATTTTTTGTAAACAAAACACAAATGGCGACTTTTAATAATACCGCTTATGATGTTCCAGTGTTCTTTTCTTTGTAGAGTGTTCCAACCCGCACACATCCGGTATCGAAAACTATATTACATTGTTATAATATAAATGCTACACACGAAACATAAACGGGAAAAAAACAGCGAACATCAATACAAAAAGCCAAAAATCATTATTAAATATTGTGCAATAGTGAAAGGATTATCCAATTACACATGTATAATTAATTACATATGAAACTACTTACGTTTAGAAACGGATGCAAATATTGATGTCAATGTAGTAAAACAAATCAGCGTATATTGTTAATAAGATAAAATGCAATTTGAATTCACAGGTCACTAAATACAGTAGTGTTTATAACTTCTGATAATGGTTTCAATCCTCAGAAGCAGCAACACTCCTCGGGTAGCAGAATTAAACTGATGCTGAATTCGAAATACCGTATGTTATATACGACGTACAATTTCACAACTTTACGCAACGAAAACAAAGCATGACGTGTTGTTCATAATGCTTGTAACGAAGGGAGGATGTCAATTATGTTATTAAATCCGGCGCGTTATTTTACGGAAAGTCACCCAGTATTATAATTTAAAATAGCGAATTCGAATAGAAACTCACCTGGGAACGGAAAATTCTTTGCTTCCAGACGTTTCTGGATACATTATTGCCTGTCACTTTGATTTCACAACAGTCAGCTGGCTGTATTAATGGTAGAGACTCTTCCAGTATTATGACATTCCTCAGCGCTTCCAACTTAACCATTAAAAATCATTACTGCCTTGCATGCTAGTGGGTAACATTTCCCGGATATTTTTTGTTCTAGAAACAAGAAATTTATAATAACACATATTTTCGGGAATTTCTGGAATTCCGAGAAATCTAAAAAAAGTTTAATTAGATGTGGTAAAGCAGAAGACAAGAAGAAAATGAAAATTTAAAGAAACGAATTAATATTTATTAGACTGTAATATGAAATTTAAATACATATTTAGATGACATTTAATGCATCTTTTCTGATTACTAGATTATTGAAAAATATACTACTTTAGAAAGTATTGCTTTATATGTTGGATGTCTTCTGCCAATTAAAATTTAGTATATTTTTGGTTTATAAGTAAAACCTTATATCGATACAATATGATGTATACGTATAATTATCGAAAAGATGTTCGAAAGTAGCATTATGATAATTATATAATAGGTATGGTTAAAAATGTTTTTGAAATAAAGTAATCTTATATTCAAACTTCAAAGCCGAAAACGTTCAAACCACATGGACGTTTTGTAAACTTTATTTTTTATAGTTATCGGATACTTAACTCGTTCCATAACCAAAAAAATGAACCTGTAGTTTTCTAGTTGACTATTGACCTACAACATTTTAGCCAATGCCACAAAGGCCAAAAGTTTAACGGCGGGTTTGCATGTTTGTGCGAAAAAGATAACTATTATATTTTGATCTGACTATTTACTAATATTGCGGCTGCATATTTATTTTAAAAGAGTAGACAATCCAAGCATAACTCACACAAAGATTAACGTTAGCATAGCAACGATATCAACATAAAGTACACATAATGCACATTGCTTGAATTGGAAAACATCTGTTTTCATAACTTAAAATACGCAATACACAATTTCTTAATAATTACTGTATAAAATATTATAATATAATACATACTTTTCTTATCTGTGTATTGTAAAACATTTGAGTTTGAATTAAAATACATACATTTGTGGAGGATTTCAATGTAAGACGTCATCACGAGTGGTCGTATTCAAGATATAATTATTTATAAGCTTTTATTTGTTTCCTGGGAATCTTCTGGTTTCTACCCGGGAGAAAAAAACAAAAAACTCAAAATTCCTTTTAGTTGAGTAGCAACTTTAGCAAATAATTGATTTCGTGTTTATTTTTTAATTATTACACTTTATTGTATTTTTGGATAATAAAAGTATTATTTTCTAAATATTGAATGTCACCCCGACACATTTATATTTCATAATACATAATTATGTTGTATAATTTATCAGTAATGTACTGTATTTACCCTATATTTTTTATCTGTCGCTTGGTAGCATTGATTGTATGTAAATTTTGTAATATACTCGCACCGGCTGATTTGACAAGTGCTGTCAAAATATTTCATGAACATACTCTGTTAAAAATGATTTCTATGCAGTAACTTATAAATCTCGTCACTTTATTCCATATATTTGATTAATAAGTTTCATGGATTAGATTTAAATATGAAGCAGTGCAAATATTGTATGACTTCCGAAAATAAACAATATAAACCATGTTTAACCTGCAAAATTTGTGGGCTTTCTGTTCACTTGGATTGTCTTATTGACAATAAAACCCCAGGAAATTTTGCTGGGGACATTTTTTTCTTATACACATGTGGTGAATGTACAGAAGACGGCAGCGAGACATTTGAACGAGAAAAACTCACTTGGTATTAAATATTATTTTTTTATACCATGTTTGCTCCCAAAGTGGAGCATATGGATCCACATGGTGTGAAGATATCCTACTCCGAAAGTGGAGTATATGGATCTCAATGTGAAGACGTCTTGACAGATTATTTTTCACGAGAACTATTTGTCAGACAATTGCTCAACCAAATGGGCATCCAGTCCTGCATTTTCAGACTTTTAAAAATCCAACCAGATGGGGAATCGAACCCGCATTCCCCGGATTGAGAGGCACGCACGATACCAACTACGCTAACCAGGGAGTTTGATATTAAAATTATTTTTAAGCAGAGCTGACTTCGACTTTATTGCTATCATGCGCACTGTCGGGTTTCTTACTTTTGATTCGTCTTGGGCTATGTCCTATTTGCGGTGTACTTATTATGTTATTGATTGAATATTTTATTTTCTTAGGTTAAACTGTATGTTCTTGATTATCAATGACCTCACAATGAAACGAATTGGAATAAGCAATAGAGGATATTTTCATCGTTTAAACCAAATTGGAGCTTTTATTAACAAGCATTGGAGTGATATATTCCCACCAAATTAGTAAGTAATTTAAATAATATATTTCCTTCAATTTCAAAAAAGGTATTAATTGAAAATGTAGTCTTGGATTAAAAAAAAATTTCATCATTGAATATAGTGATAAATTGTAATCCGGCTACCATTGTTTGATCTTTGATCAGTTTATAATCAGCTACCTAATGTGCCCATCATCCACCCGCCCCATCCTTACACCTGGTCTGAATGAGGCGTATCCCGAAGCTCTTATAATCAGCTATTTATAATCAGCTACGTGTTATCATTTATCTCATATGGTAGATATACATCCCTGTATATCTACCATTTCTCTGAACATTAGTGTTGAAGCGAGTGGAAAAAAATTAAATTGCTTAGCATAAAATATTTATGATGAGCAAGATATTTAAATATTTTGTAAGCACTTAACTTTGAGATACTTTGACTTACATTATCACTATCGTATTTTATAATGCCTACCTATCATTTTATATATTGTTTATAAAACCACAAGAAGAGTGTTTAGTTAATAATAGACAATAATAACTTATTTTTTCAATTTAGTAAGCAAAAGAAGAACTGGTGTGGTACAGTATCGGGTGTATTATCAACATATACACCGTTGTTTTTCGAATCTGGTTCACTGGTCTTGAAAGATAGTGGTTGGTGGAAGTTAGCACACAAATTTTCTCCCGCACTTTATTCTCATTTTGGTAAGAACTATTTTTCAATACAATAAACACATTCACTGCCACTAAAATATAAAAAATAGTGGGATGCTCAAAAATTAGTCTTATTAACCACTAAAGATAAGCTTTTGTGACATGGCTCTCCATAGGTTACAATCATTTTCAACCACTCTCAGATAATTTTAAGTCATAGAGATGGAATATAAAAATGCTCGTCAGTGTCCAATGTGTTGAGTATTTGTTGCTTTTTTATGATAAATAATATTTAATGTTTATCGCCTTATGCAATTTTTCTATGCCTTTGTTTTTTATTTTCCACTTCAATCTATCTTATGATGCCTGCGGTATCTTCAAGTTTCATTAGCTTGGTTGTAATTTCTACACCACATTATTCATATACCTTCCATACAACTTTTGAACTGATATATTGAAAAGCCGTTCAAAGGTTGTGACATGAACATTATAATATAGGGATTTATTATTTGTATGATTTTATTACAGTTTCTGAAATTAATTTGATAAAGCAAAAACGAAGATCCAACAAAAGTTCAAAAGATACCAATATAGTGGAAGCCGAGTCTGATTTTGAAATATTAACACGTCTGGCTACAGAAATGGGTATGTGCATTTATTTTTTGCAAGTTTTCTTATTAGCAATCAGTTCTCACAATGTCATTTGATTTATGTATAGTTCAAATAATTTAATAAAGTTTCAGAGCCTCATATTTCATATTTAAACATATTTCATATTTATTTCATATTTAAACACTGTTTTGGTTTTCTTTTCAATAAATTATTCACTTTCTTCCCGATAGCGTAGTTGGTACCGTACGCTCCTAACAATCTTGGGAATGCGGGTTCGATTCCCCATCTGTTGGATTTTAAAAATCCAAAAAATGCAGGACTGACTGCCCACTGGGTTGAGCAATTCTCGTGAAAAATAATCTCTCAAGACGTCTTCACACTGCGGATATCCATATACTCCACTTTTGGAGTGGATATCTTCACACTGTGGAGATCCATTTGTTCCACTTTGGGAGCGAACATGCTATAAAAAAAATAAAATTGTTCACAAACATTAAAATAGAATTTTTCTTATCATACTTTCTCAAGAACACATTTTATATTACTCATCACTTTTATTATTGTTCATTTTGCAGAGAGTAATTAAAATTTCACTCCGTGGTGCAATATACGTTCTATTTTAGTTAAAATCCATGACCTTTGAACTCATATAATAATAATACATTGAACAAATATTATTGCAACATAAAAAATAAATTGTCTTAATTAATTTTTTGTCTCCAAATAAATTTGTCCATTGTATTACGTATCGAGTGAAAGCAGAATTTTACTCTGTTTTATTGCATCTACATTATTTATTCATTACTAACCGATTTTTCTGACTTGTACATCAAAGTTTAGATATTTTTTTTATTTTCTATCTGTTTATCTGCTAGGTTTTGCTGATTTGTTATCGAAAAATGTACTATCAAATGAAAAGTTAAATGAAACCGATGTCGAAGAAAGAGTTCCAGCAAAAAAGCAAAAAATTGATTCTGAATATACAGAAACTTCTACTTTAAATTCAATACCGAGGTAAATAATATTGATTGATCATAATTCATATTGTTGTGGAAAAAGTTCATTATTATTGAGCAGTCGTATTATTTTTCCACTCAACTCTTAGTTATGTTGTGAAAATTTAAAAATGTCTTTATCCAAATTATTATTATTTATTTAATTAATATTTTCAACTGATGGTGCTTGATGGAAATTGATTTTAAATTATTTATTATTTATTTGTAGTGCAGTGAGTGTAGAACAGCTAAAACTGTTCAACTAAACATAGTGAGTGAAATAGATGAATATTTGATGTTCTATATATCAACTGTGGAAAGAAAGTGCCTATAGACTGAAACTGGTATCATATTTACTCAATATGATTTTGTTATTAATTAAAAACCAATAAAATTGATTAGGTGGACGCCCTTTGTCCAGGTCGCAAATTTTGCAAGCAATCCTTTTTTTAAATCTAAAAGCTAAATTTAGACACTAATTGGGCGTTTTTAGCTTACATCTTCTTCATAGAATGTGTATTAAGTTGTATATATTCAGATTATGGAATAAAAGCTCTTGAGGTTAACGTTCTTTTGCCTTTCGAAAGTCGATATGATTTATTAATTGACACTGGACACAATAATCTTTCACATTATTTGAAAAATGAAATTTACTTACAAAATTTAAAACCAATTATTCTTCTATATAAAGCTTCTTTCACGTTTTGTTTTAGTAGTGAACCAGATCCTACAATTCTAGATAATTATTTTTCAAATTATTTCATGGATGGCGATGAATCATTATCAGATTTTGATAATCTTTTACTAGACATTGATGATATACCTGGACCAAGTGGTGAAATTTTACTACAGGTAAATATATTAATTTGTCTCCTTTATATGTTAGTAAGCGGATGTAGCTATTACATTCCTTAGCCATGTAATTTAAAAAAAGACTGGATAACCAATGGTTGAATAGATTGGTGGATAACTAGCCAGCGTACTAAGTATTTTTTAGACACATATTTGAATGTATTTAAAATGCGTGAATTTTCTATATGTTCAATAGAAATATTATGTATATCTCGTGAAAAAAAATCTGTCAAAAATAACAATGTGAAAATTCTTTTACTCCATTTCTTATCTATTGATGACATTCTGAACATCTCAGCTCAGTATCAATAGAATCCTGGTTATCAAGTTTAAATGGAATTATAGTGAAATTGGATCATCTAGAACTGTCATGAATGAGTTAAATGCAGTAAGACACAATGGGATGTGGTTATGCTGAAAATAAATTGTTTTATTACTTTAAAGCAAGTGTAAATGAAATTTTATGTTTTCATTGTAATGTATCAGTAACACAGCTGCAAACTGTTTGGCAAGGAAATATGTTAATATATTGGTACTATGGTGAACTATTGGTTAAGTAATGATGCCATAATTTGCATTATAGAATGATTAGTGAATAGGTAAGTATGACTCCCCTATAATACTTGTTCTAATAATAAGTTTTAATAAACGCTGTTGCTTTCATTTTTCTAGAATGATTTCAGTGAAAGCCTACATGCCAGCAAAAATATTGATGTTTTATCACAAAAAACTACTTTCATAGAAAGTGAACCGCTACTGTTCAATCAAGAAAACACATTCAGCACAAGTGATGACGAATCCCAAAGTTTTGAGAGTGAAAATACATTCACACGTCAGAAAAGAATTGTTAAGGATACCGTAATTGCAAATAGATCATTTTTCAATATGACGTCTGTTAAAAGTCTTTTTGCTAAAAATGAACAAAGCCAGAGTTTACCGTGGGAAAAAGAAAACTGCATATCGCACTATCATAAAAAAGAATGTTCTGTGCCAACAACTGAATATGAGGAAGTGCAGATGCTTAATCATTTGAACAATGTGTTACGGAAAACGCAATTTATGAAAACTGATGAAGATTTAATAAGACTGCGCGCCAAACTTGCGATACGTAAATTGAAAAGAAATAAACATGTACCAACCTTCAATTTTGATAGGTAATCTAAAAATATTTCTCTGCCTATCGTATATGACTTATTAGCAGATCTGCTGAATATAAATAAGAATATTAATTTTTGATATATTCAAACTTTTCATTTTTACAGTTTGGTGTGTCGGCTGGCAAATTATCCCGTTGATGAATTGACGAAGATGCCTCAATACAATAAACGTGTACTAGATCGATTTCAGGTAATACTTCTTAGAAATTTAATTTGCTTTAATCACTTAGTGATGATAATTAAATGCATATTTCTGGTAATAGTCCCGATTCAATCCATATTGATTTGATACTCGATTCACAGGATGAACATTTGAAATATTTTTCTTCATCTCCATCATTGTATCTTGGAGGATTGTTCTTCTTCATCAATCTTTGTCATCTTTTATATTTGGTGAATGTATTTGTTCGGCACTGTGTGGATGTAGTAAAAGAAAACACAATTGAATCGTAATTTTTACTAGATTTTTTTTAAATGATTTGAATATCAATTTCAGGGTGTACCGGATGACCTGTCCAGTGCAGCAATTTCTCAATTTAATCTATCCACTCGTCTCATTGGCTTCATCGAACCATGTCCATTTACATCACCATATAGCGGAAGATTACTCAAACCTTACATACGGAGAGATTCAGAAACTACACCGTTATGGTTAAAAGTTATGAATGAGCTTCAAAATAAAGTAAATAGGAAAACTCCCAACTGGGTCCCTCCTCAACAAGCGCCTCTGGACTATTGCTATGTTAGACCACAGCACATTACTGCTATAAATAGTCTGTGTTCTCACTTCTTTTGGCCAGGAATTGATTGTAAGTAATCATTTCCACAAAATATAGGGTGTTGGTTATTTGTTAATGATGTAGAGCCTAATGTATTATTAATTTAAATGTTGGTTAGATCATACATAGTTTTATTAGAAAAATATCTTCATCTGAATCCTGATGTTATTATACTCTTTTGTTGGGTTATTAAAATGTGGTATGCTTTCTTTTCAGTGACAGAAGTTCTTCAATATCCAGATTTCAGCTGTGTTGTTCTGTATAAGAAGCTAGTTGTAGGTTTTACATTTCTAGTTCCGGATGTCTGTCCAAATGAAGCTTATATTTCATTTATTTTCACAAGACCTGAATGGAGAAAAGCAGGAATTGCAAATTTTATGCTCTATCATTTAATTCAGGTACAAGTGTTTTTAATGCATTCAAATATTACATATACTATCTTAAGATATTATTTTTATGTATTTATGTCACCTGATAGATGACAGGTTGGCGCATGCACCATTGAACTGGATGTTGTGAGTTCAAATCTTAAAGCTGCAGGATTTTTCAAAAATTCTTAAGATACAGAACTGGATACCCAATTGATCGAGCAATTCACTGACAACCAATTCTTATTGAAAGAATCTGTCAAATTAAGTCTACAATGTGGAGATCTATATACCTCATTTATGGAGCGGTTATTATTATGATACAGTAGAACCTCAATATAATGGACTAAGTCTCCATCAAAACTGAAAGTTTATAATATAAATTTTCAAATTTTTATAAAAACATTGATGAATTTCGCTATCTAACAAATGGTTAATACATGTATTAGATCATCAAGAAGGGATATATTACTGATGCATTTTTTTCGTTTGTTGTTTCTTCCTCATCTTATGACCATAACTTCATCTACTATTTCACTTTCAATCATGATGTGTCCCAGTGTCACCTTCATCTTCTTTTAACCACCATATAAAATTTTCTTTGCCTACTTCTTCTCCAGTTTTGTCCTACATAAATCAGGAACTTCTAAATCTATGTCTATATCTCAGTTATCAAACAGCTATTCTGTCTATTTTACAATATTTGCATTTTTACTGCTATATGGATATTTTATCCGTTACATCCAAAGTCTGCTGTATCAGGGTCCGCTATATTGAGGTTCATATGGTCCACTTTCTGAGTAGATGTTAAAAAATATATGTATATATTATACATATATATTTATGACTGTAATACTTTTTTTTAAAACAATATTGTAAAATATCTTTTTTATGTTCCATACAGACTTGTATCGGGAAAGATATAACGCTACATGTATCACCAACAAACCCAGCAGTATTTTTGTATCAAAAATTTGGTTTTAAGGTAAGCATATTCAGAATATTAATTTGATACTAGATAAAACAAAGTATTTATATTCTTCAGCAGATATTTTTCTATACCTTTATTAAATTAATATAAACAAAAGAATATGTTAAATTAAATTTTCTTGCATCATACTTGCATCATATTTAACTTTAAATTTATACATTTATTTACACCAAATTGTGAATGTTTCAAATGTGTAATAAAATAGGATTTATTATTTGATTTCAGGTAGAACAACTTATGCAAGAATTTTATGACAAATATTTTCCTGCGGAGTCGACAGAATGCAAGCATGCCCTTTGTTTACGACTATGTAGATAAAATGTCTACATTGAAAAAAAATTAAAAACAATACATAATTATAAAGACTTTTATATTGAAATTTATATTATTTGTGTATTCACTATTGAGTCTCAACCCGATATGCCTATTTTTCAAGCTGACCAGTTTTCAGCATCCTGGAAGGCCGTTAAATACTATCTAATTACTGTTTGGCAGAGGTACAGAATGCAAGTATGACCTGAGACGACGCAAGAGTACTGGCGGCGACAGGGATTATTGGAGGTGACATGTGGTGTCTATATGCTCCACCTTATTGCAATTGAAGAATAAGTTTCTCTCTCTCTGCCATATCTGTTCCCTATGCGGAGCATATGGCCACTCCAGGATTCTATATCACTCGCCAGCTGTCTCGCATCCTCCCGGGTCATACCGACACTCTTTAGTTCTGCTGAGTACATCCTGTGGATAGTACCAAACGGTCTTCCAGGTTGCTAGAATCCCAAGAAGTAGAAGAGATAAGCAAGAACCAGGCTCTCCAGAGGCATCCGTAGTACACACCCCAGCCAGTTACAACACTTCTATGTGACTTTTAGTGTGAAAGGGGGTTACTGGGGGTAAAGTGAACTGACTTCATAAGGAACTCAGAGATAAGGGAGCGGATGGGACAACCACCTGTAACATTAAAAGAATACTTTTCATACTTAAGTTAGTAGCAAGTTGGAAGCACTATTCTCACATCACTTGCATAGTTTGACGTTTTAACTATGCATGCGGACGACGCGTCATCTTCCAAATGTCCGTCACAATGACACTGTGATGTAAACAAAGGATAAATAATGGAAGATTTAATATTTTGCGGACCAGTAAACGCAGAAATAAAATATGTACTATTTCATTTTAATCTTATACTACAACAGGTAGACACGATAAACAAAAGATGGTCTTAATAATATGAACAAAAATAATTGTTAATAGTCTATTTAAAATATCGCAAACAGATCAATAAATTAATGGTTAGGTTAGGTTTGGGTTTCTCTAAAATAATTTCTCGTATTTTATGAAGGCAATATTTAGTTTAAAAACTGGCTTCTGTGTTGTTTTGGAGAGACAAAGTGCTGCATTGACAATAAACATTGGGGTGTCAATCTATCCAAGTGATGTTTGAATAGCACTTCCAACTAACTTGATACTTTTTGAGAAACTTCTGACAACTTAATAAAACGGGCTTAATTGGGATATAACCGGAAATTATTTAGGCAGTCAAATTTCTGTTGAAATGTAGGCCTTATTGAAATATCAGTAAGTCGTAATGAAAGATTTAATTCATTCACATGCAAGCAATATTTTTACATGCATGTTTCGTAATAAACACACTTAATTGTGTAAACACTCTATTTTTATTGATTGTAAACTTCTAGGAATACTTCGAAGTTAATTCAACGCTTTTTTCTAGTCGATTCTGGAACTATCTCTTTTAAGCTTTATAGGATAAACTGGATATATGGTAAAAAGGTATTTTCAAAAGTTCACAATTAAAACAATCACTATCGTTTCAAACTTTTAAGTAATTACTATTGTTTATTGTTTAAATTTGAATTGTCCTTTCATTCTGACTTGACAGTAAGTTTAAAGTGACAGATAACTGTCAAAATTGTACATTCGTCCATTTTCACACTTTATCCCGTTGTAACGCAGCCGGAATTGGGTATACAAGCGTAGAATTATTTAAAAAATACTCATTCGATGTACATGTTTTTAAATATGAAGACTTTAAAATTCAAATAATTTTTTTTTTATATTTGTCTAATCTTTATAATGGTTAATAATTTATTAACATATTTATTTTAGCATTCCGATTAATAACGGAAACACCTATTGCTGTATTTTGGCGATCCCGTTTTAATTATTTCAATAATACTTTTGATGAGATCAAACCTGCAATAGTGTTTGTTTCAATCGATAGGAAAATAAAGAGTCCGTTTAGATTCTACACTGAATGCCGTAGACGCAAACCGGATTGACGTATCTCGAGTTTGTTCGAAGGTCCTAGAATATTCTGGAAGTTTTTATCTATATATTGTTGAGCGCCACCTCTCGCCCGCTTAGTACGCAAAACATTACCGATTTGACGTTGTTGTGTGGATATTTTGTGTTTTCGTATATTTTGTGCAAACGTTAACGAAAGGTAAGATGATTGTGTTCTAATTTCGTGTTAATAGCTGTTTCAGTGTGTTATCGATGTGTTTTTTATCTCGAGGTCAAACTGTGCGAATCATAGACTGTCAAAAAGATGCAGTTATTATTTCATATCAAAATTTTATTGGCTGTGCCTTTGATTACGTGCTTAACTTAAGTATTTTTAGCAAATGCGTAGTATTTCGGTATTGGCTTTTCACCAATTTTCTTTCAATTTAGACATCTCAAATTTAGTCTCGAGATCCTTCAGTACCTAGTTTGATTCTCAGCTCACTGTATCCTTGTATATACGGAAAGTTGACGTTCATTTTTTTTTATCTACAGCTGGCAATATGGGAAAAGACTTCTATAAAATTTTGGGTATAAGTCGGACTGCTACCGATGATGACATCAAGAAGGCTTATAGAAAACTGGCCTTAAAGTATCATCCGGACAAAAACAAAGCCCCGGAGGCCGAAGAAAGGTTTAAAGAAGTTGCTGAAGCTTATGAAGTGCTTTCTAACAAGAAGAAACGTGACATATATGATGCGCAGGGTGAAGAAGGACTCAAAGGTGGTTTCGGTGGTGGAAATGCAGGTGCCGGTCAGAACTTCACTTACACTTTCCATGGAGATCCTCATGCAACATTCGCTCAGTTCTTTGGCAGCGGTAGTCCTTTCCAAAGTTTCTTCAATATGAATGGATCTGGCGGAAACAGAATGTTCGGATTCGATGATGGGATGGATGTGGACATGGATCCTTTTGCATCTATGGGAATGGGATTAGGACATGCAAGGCCCGGTGGTGCATTCAGATCCCACTCTTTCAATGTCAACGGACTGTCCAATCGTAAAGACAAATCGCAGGATCCCCCAATCGAGCACGATCTATATGTTACGTTAGAAGATATCACAAGAGGGTGCGTTAAGAAAATGAAAATATCTCGAAGGGTCGTTCAACCTGACGGAGTTGCCAAGAAAGAAGATAAAGTGCTTACTATTCACATCAAGCCCGGTTGGAAATCGGGAACTAAAATCACCTTCCAAAAAGAGGGAGATCAAGGAAGAAACAAAATACCAGCAGACATCGTTTTCATCATCAGAGATAAGCCGCATCCACTTTTCAAAAGGGAGGGCAGCGATATCAGATACACAGCTAAGATTCCACTCAAACAGGTAATTTATCTTATATTATTTTCAATTGACATAACATTTTCTTTGCCATTTATTTATATAGTTAAATTAAAATACAATGTCATTAAGCTGTTGGCGTATTTTGGGACAGAAATTTGGAATTGGGTCAATGTCGCATCTATTTTTAATCGGTGTTTTGATGTGTCCTATTTTTGGCATTGGAAATTCTGTCATTTCGGCTCTGGAGTGTAAAGAATACAATTTGATTGTCCTTGTACACACTGAGATTTGCACTGTTATGGAGTTGGCATATGGTCACATCAGTCCATATACGGAATCACTTACAGCATTTACTAAATTATTTTATATTAATATAATCATGAAATTTTATGAGTACAGCAACTTTTATTGAAGTACTTCACATTAAATGATAATTCAAATCGATGGCTTAAAATGCGAATTTGTTAAGTCCATTTTTGAAAATTTTACAGGAGTGTAAAAAATAATTATTTTGCTATTTGTTTCTGCGATTATTTTGAAACAAAAAAAACACAAGTTGAACAATTTGTTAGTTGAGCTGCTTACGGACGACATACTTTTGATAGATTCAAATACAAAATAACAGAGTTATATTATATATTTTGCTGTGTATGTCTAAGATCCGAATGAAGTTGTCAAATTTTCTTAGGACGTTTTTCGATATATTTAAATAACTTTAAATTATCAAATTAATACGGGACATTCATACAGTATGGAGTAACAATATGGTATTATTAATTCATTTTCAGCTAAAAGTGGACTTATCAACTTTGCACTTTAAGCTATCGATTTGAATTAACATTACATGAAGTACTTAATAAAAGACAATTAAATTAGACAGGTATATCAATTTTAAGACGACTAAAGTTTTTTTTTTTCTATTGTTACAGGCATTGTGTGGAACTGTTTTAGAAGTACCTACTATGGGAGGAGAAAAATTATCCGTCAATCTATCGAATGAAGTTGTCAAACCGAACACAGTGAAACGGTTTGCAGGATATGGTCTTCCATTCCCCAAAGAACCTTCAAGAAAGGGTGATCTCCTGGTGGCATTTGACATCAAATTCCCTGATAGATTAAATCAAAGTGCTAAAGAAATACTAATGGATACGCTGCCAAATTAACTTGCTTTTTTTTGATATAAAATTGTGAAAGTGTAAAATGATATTATGAATCTCTTTAGACAAGTGTTCCCAGAGTGTCGGAGAGAAATCACGGAATACTCATAGTATTATTGACTGTTATTTTTTGTACGTTTTAGTACAATCATTTTCGTGACATGTTAGAGTAGATTCTCGATGAAATTGATCTAAGCAGATTGATAAGCATACTGTAATATGTATATATTGTTGTTAAGATATTTTATTGTGTGTACGTGATGACGGATGAAAGATTAATTTAACTTACTATATATTAAACTCTTTTTATATTATATGCTCTGTGAAAGTTGAAGTTGCATATTTATGAAATAATAATTAATGAAGCACAAATCTCACTTGACAGTTAAATCATAAATATTATAATTAAATGACCCTTATTTATATAAAGATTGTTTTATTTGTAGCTCTGTTAAGCATCACCAGAACCCTTTTATTATTCCATCGATTTACATGTTATTTAGGGTATGATCTTTAAAAGGATGTTCATGGCACTTAAATGTGCTAGGAGAGGTTTTCATGCTTTGTGATCCCTCATAATTGCTAACGTGCATTGTTGATGTGGTAGATCTCTTAGATAATCTGAAAAGATGTGGTTACGTGATATATGAAGATATTTAGTGTATATAAATGTTCTCATTGCGACTTATGACTTATCTTGCTCAATCGCGTTTGTTTACCTTTATCAGATAACAGTGTGTGTAGATTATTGCCGGTGTGCTATAAATTTTATAAATTCTCATTTATTGCATCGGTTTTATGGTGTAACATTGTTGTGAACATGAAGACTTGTTTGTCAATTTAATAATATTATGATGTTCTGTATGGTATCACTGAAAATAAGTGTTTTGTTTTGAATCTAACCGATTTTAGAAAAGTTACGGGTGCAATAATTTGTAATTATTAGATCTGCAATTAAAACTATCCCCGAGAAAACATTAAGATCTGATTTCTACACTATTTTACAAACTATATCACGGCTTGTTTCTTTTTTTATCATTGGAATGATAATCTCATTTCACTGATAACATAACAAATAAGAAAGAGTATGAAAATTAAATATTTAAAAAACAGTGTAAATTGCTGTAAATTTGTTTACCATGAAAGAAAAATCGCTGTATAGATATGAAAAAGAAATTAAATCAATTCGATTATTATGTATGGTAGTATAGAGGTTAGCGTGCGCTTAGCGATCCGTAGAATGCGGGATCGATTCCTTCATCTGTCGAATTTAAAAAAAACTCAAAAATGCAGGACAGATGCCCATTGGGTAGAGCAACTGTCTGACAAACAATTATCGTACGAAATAATCTGTCAAGACGTCTTCACACTGTCGATCAATTTGCTCTCCACTGGGAGCGAACATGGTATAAAAAATAAAAAATGTTTTTAGTTAATAAATATTTTAACAATACGAGGTTACATTTCCGAAGAATTTTTACGTATGATTAAATTTTGATAATGTATTAGCGTGACAAAATAGTGATTTGTCCAATGTCGGGAAACAAAAATAAATAAAAAGTTGGCAGCATTTTTGAAATACGACGTTTTGTGTAGAATGTCGATTATATTTTAATCGATACGGTATATGTGAGTTACGTGTACAACAGACATATTGCAATAATTATAAAATGAAATATTTTTCCAGCCGACTTTGAGAGATATTGCCGTGAACTTTTTTTATAAGTGGGAGAGCACTGACGTCATGCTATTTTATAAATATGTGTAGTTTGTCTCTTTTCGTTTCGCCCATTGGCAACAAGTGTGTGAAGGACAGCATGTATGTGCGCGTTCCTTCTGGAGGACGAGCGCAATGACTATTTTTGGAGTTGCCGGCAATGTAACTACAGGCCTACCAAACTGTCGATATTATGTCTATAAAAAAAATCATAGCATTGAAAATAAAATATAACAGTTACTAATTTGATTTATTATTGTTGGTAGTATTGTTACTGTGGCTTCGTCAAATAATACACAATGATCGAATAATGTAATTAATTTGCTGCTGTCAATTATCGAGCAATGCATTAATTGCTGCTGGCACGGAAAGTAAATTGTCGAGAACTATCCATACGTATGCTGGCAACGAATGCATGGCATATTTATTAGCAGCAATTTACGGAAAGTCAAGAGGTTTAAATTATCTGTAACTAAATACTAAACACTCATCACTTTTCATAACTGGAAGGAGTATTTGAATTTACATAGTTTTGAGGTACCTTAAATCAGTTTAACTACTGTAAAACTACAATAGTTGTAATTCAGAAATGGTATTCGAACTTGAAACTCGCATTATGCTATACAGCAGGCGACGAAATAACGGATGAGGCTGAAAAGAAAGATGGTTATCAAATATAAAGTAGGTGGAGTACACGTGGTCGATCGCATGGTTTAAAAAATACACATTAAAAAAATATATGTTTATTTACCTTAGTGACGTTTTTAGTATTGCGTGTAAACACAAAGTTCATAACATATGGTTAATGACTACGTTTACATATGTATAAGTATATGTAATATGTATAATCATCTCAGCTCTGAGGTAGCTTATCGAGCTTGTGAATCTTTACGAAGATTGTTCGAGAGATTGTTCTTCGCGAGTTTTAGTTATCAGCCAATTTCTCAATCATGTTGTACTTTTAAATTCACGTCAGAAATGCATTAGAATCTCGGTGTAGTGGGTGAGGGTGTCGGCTGTAACCGAAAGTCCGCTATATGAAAAAAAATGCGTTTTCCGAATGCTTTTTTATAAAAATATAGTTAAATTTCGCTCTCATAAATATGTGTTAGTCGATGGTCAAGTGATAAATTTATTTTTGAGCCTGTTGCTTCTTCTCCCTTATCCATCATTTCACTTTCAATCATCCCCTTCATCTGCTTCTAACCACTGTAAAGCAACTTCTCCAGCATTATTCCGTACTATCTTACAGAAACCAGGAACTTTCAAATCTATGTCTGCATCTTGGTCATTATCATTTCGACTGTTTCTCCAATATTTGCACATTTATTGCTTTATCGACATTTTGTCCATTATATCCGAAGTATGTTATATCAGGGTCCGTTATATGGAGGTTCTACTGCATTCAGTGCTTTTCTACGTTATGTTTAAAAAACAATTAGACAAAATAATGGTAGCGCATACATATTATAATTGGAATCCTATTGCGTGTTCGGTAGCATTGTAAACGCTGCTTTAAACGATATTTGAATATAATTTTCTTTTAAAAATCATCTCGACAAGAAGTAATTTCCGGGACCCTTTTTTATAAAAAAAGCAATTTACATTCATTTTCGTGTAGCTCCGGGACTTGAACTCGCGGACACCCAATGCCGAGCGATGTAGAAGCGTTGTCGAGGTGATAAAATATGACATAGATGTATATGTATAGTGATATTTAATGTTTTTTTAATCTGAAGGTCCTCTCGGGAAAGTAAAATGGCTATTTGTAGATATAGAACACTGCTTTATTTGAAATGTTTTCAAGGCTTTCTTTAGCCAAGGCAAGTCGAATGCGTGCACATGCCTTTGGAACATCTGCGAAAAAATATGTCGCTTGTAACATAAAAATAATGTTATCATCGTTCAAATGAGGCATGCCGAAAAATTAATAGCCATTCAACAAACGTAAATGATTTTGAAGGAGAGAAGACAGTTAGTTCTAAATGATGTGCCAATTTTTTACGAAAAGAATGTGTTATTTGTGATTGTGACCAGCGCTCGATGTGGAACTGAAAATGTCAGGAACCGGTGCGATCTAAAGGTTTCAGAAATATACAACTCGTTTTATATGGTACATGCATTTGACAAACAATAATCAACGGTGGAATATTAAAATTCGAGCCCTGATTATAATCACAAAAATGAAACTCAATTCTGTCGAATTCTTATTCTTATGATAAATCGGTAATCAGTTTCAAGTACACGGCTTAAAAAAATCTTTAAAAATAAGTAAGTATTTATAATTGTCGCGTCGTTCTACATTGAGGCCAACGAACTAGGTACTTAGAATAGAAAATAAATATTATCATTACTCCCCCGCTCTTAATGATAAGTGTAGCGAGAAGTAACAAGCGGCAAGGAGACGAGTTTCCAGACAAAAGGCGATAGTGCGAAGTCAACATAAACATCAGGAAGGAAACGAAACCTGAACTACAAACGAAGGTACAAAAAAGTTGTATCAGTTATCAGTAAATAAAACGCATATCACTCGGGCCACATGAACAGCAATAATGTACTTTATTTACAAATATGACATACTGCATTATTACTTTTCTAAACTAATATTTTTTTATGCAACCACCATCTAAAATTTAAAGTCATTACATTTAGTTACAAACAAGTTGTATCAGTAATTAGTAAATAAAACGCTTATCACTCGGGCCACATGAACAGCAACAATGTACTTTATTTACAAATATGACATACTGCATTATTACTTTTCTAAACTAATA
>JAGVSQ010001484.1:0-29050 GCA_022683975.1 Rhyacophila evoluta | reverse complement strand
GAACCCGCATTCCCCGGATTGCTGGGCGCGCACGCTACCAACTACGCTAACCGGGTAGTGGGCTCAAAATGAAAATAATAAAATAAATAAGTCAGTTTTATCAGTTTTATCTTAAATTGTTTTATGTTAGCCATTTCATTAACTGTTTAGCAATTACCTCTAAAATTTATAGATAATTAGTTCAATTGACACTTGGATAAGCTTACATATAATTGACGTAAGTGAAAAGTATTTACTCGTGTCTATTAAGCTTATAGATATTCAATAAGTTCTTTCTACTACATTTTAGTAAGTGTAATTATTTTTTTCTTCCTGATTTCCTTTTACAGTATATTTCGTTTCGTCGATGTCCATAAGATCGCCTGTCGTTTTCACGCATGTTGTGCATGCGTTAGCAACGCTTATTTTTAATCCTCGTGCATTTAGACAACTTGTTTTTGTAGTCTTTTTTTGTTCTTTTTATTCAGATTTAATTTGTCTCAAAGCAGACGCAAAGGAATGCGCGTTTATACAAACAACGCGTCAAAGACTTGCTGTGCAAAATGCTATTTCACCATTTTAAACCTTTCGCCGCGGGATGACTTTTCCGCAAAATGGCTCCCAGCGCTGCAACGATCGATCGTAAATTATATAAAATATTTTTTTGCACTTTCTTAGCAAATAGTTTATTATCACGATGGTTTAGAAATAATGAACAATACCGTGAAAGAGTGAACCAAAAATTTGTTATTTCATGTAAATGAAGAAATAAATCTCGAAATAAGAAATTGTCAAAATATTGTACTATTTAATTTTACTTGTGAATTAAACTGAATTTTCATATATCTAACCAGCTTGGTATAAGCTATTGTTGCCAAAAGAAGAAAAATCACCCAGTTCTAGTTTTTAATTCTAAAATAGTTCACGATGTCGACTCACGAGAGAAGTCTTAATAACCAGATTATCACAAATATATATTGAAGGGTTTTATCAGATATTTTTATAGTAAATTATTCATTATCGATAACTCTGATTTCGCACTATTTTCAAAGCATACGTTGACACTATACTTATTATTGTTTGGTTAATACACGAGATTCAGTGATGAGCATCTAGTGATCCTAACGAAGCACATATTCGATTCGGTTAGGCATCATATTATGTCAGCCGCTTTAAAAGGGTTATTAAAAAATAGCCCCGGTCTATGTAGCGTGAGTTTTATTACTCTCACACAAAATAGAAAACGTTGATTAATTTTGGCATAAATAATAAATAATGCAAAATCATCTTACGTCCGACTGGGATATCCAATATATATAATGTAATAAAAACGAAAACGATTTAACTATACATACGGTCTTTCCACTACGTGCGTCTCCAAGATTACACGGATTCGACGCCGTAAACAAATACGTATTTTTATACATAATTTTTAGAGAATATTTTAAAGATAGTTCGTACTTTTGCGATAAGTGATTTATAAATGTAAACGATTAGTGATAGTAGATCGTCGTATTATCAGTTTGTATAAATTTACTATAATATATTGGTATTTTCTATATCTCAAAGTATGTCTGCACACACTTTGAAACAATTTACCAATTATTATTTATTCAGAATTTTCATTAATAAATATTTTATTTTATTTTATCATAAACTTCCTCATTACATGTCATACATTACTAATTACGTTTTAAATTTATTGTTTTTTATTATTCCGGTTTTTTATATAATTAATCATATAGTTTTTTAGACCTTTATGACTTCTATATCAATTTGGTGTCGACCTGAATCAAAAATTATTAAATAACATAAAAATACGGAATCTTATTTATACTGTGGAAAAACTGTAATATTTATAAATATTAATTATATTATTCCCCTAGAGTCTGAGATTAAAAGAAAATATTTTGAAATTAATTTTATGTTTATTTTGGGCGAAACCATTTTTTTAATAGTCTGTATATATAAATGAATTGATTAATATTTTATATAGTATTATTCCGTAGAATATTTTAAATTAAAGACTCAAAATTAGGCTGAAAAAAAATATTACAAATAATTAAAATTGATTCTGCAATGAGCTCTCTGAATTATATAATCTCTTGTAATATTTAGCCATCGATTTAATGTTGGAACTGTTTTAAATATGTTTGTAAGTACATACATACTTTCATAATATGACCCTGTTTGCGAAATTAGATTTTACCAAAACTGTATGGAATATCATTATATAGTATTTATTATATTACGTATTCGATAATTTCGGCAAAATGATTATTTTTTTAATATTATCAATGCATACATTTAGTGAAGCTAAATAAAACCTCTTATTAAATTTATTATTAAAAAAATGCAATGTACGTGGTTTGCAAATAAAAATGCTAGTTCATTTTTATATCAGAATTCGTTAATCATCAATAACTGCACGGTATAACCATTACACCAAGATTACACCACTTAGCCAATTCTTCGAAATCCTTTTATTATTGGTTGGATATCTTTAGTTACGCTTTTCGATCGCTCGATCAATATCTATCTACCTCCACCGGCAAAAGGTCACAGACCCGTCAAGCTTTTTTAATTATACACAATAAAGATTCTGTTTCAAGAGATTGTAATCTCAAAAGGTTATCCTACATAGACGAATCTCTCGTGGAAATATAACACAAAGAAAAACTGCAATGGCTTACACTCATCTTTATCATTATACAGTTTTCTTAATCAAACAAACTCATTCACTTATATGTATTATAATAAACCCATGTTGAGCAAGCCAATTGTGGATATTCATTTTATCCTCCATGTTTCGAAGCAATCTTTCGTCTGATATGAAAAATGATAAGGTTCCTGAAACTATATTATACATGCAGTGTTTTCAACCGTTGGAGATGCTGAATCTTGATAGGTTTTGATAACGTCTAGTTCTGCATGTCGTGAACAGTCGATTAGATTTTCCTGATATTTTTTCGATTTTTCATTGCTAATCGTCTATATCTTTGAACTGCTTTGGTGCGAAAATGTTTTAAATAATTCAACGATGGGTTTATCTTTGAAAATAAACAATACATAATTAATAATAAAACATATGATTGCCAAAAGTAGCCCGCAGGTTAATAAATGTGGTATTCTACCTATGCCGTGCATCACATCAATTTTTTTTAATGGTCAAATATTTTCCAAATAATACAAAGGCGGTATGTATAATATATCAACGGTACAAAGTACTGTACAATTATTCGTATTTTGTAAGTATTTTGAACGCTTTAAAAAATGTGTATGATCCCATTAATATATATTTTCTTTTATCAAGATGAGTCGGGAGAATTTTTGTTTGTTATCTGAATGTGAAAAATTACAGTCAACTATTCCAGTTCCTATGTTGTATAGCAGAATTAAGTACACATCCAGCGATCGGCTTATTGTGTGCAGCTTCCAATAGATCGACAGGCTGACAGCGATTGCTTGAGCAATATTGTAATTTAACTCCAACTTATTACAATAGCAACAGTCTGTTTACTATGCCATTCTATACTTTTTAATACCGAGATTACACAGTGATTGATTTGTACTTTAAAAGTTATAATGCCATTCATCACTGCATTATGATAAGGAATCCACGCTTGCGATAGTGTGTCTGTTAAATTATAAATAATATAATATGTATATTCATCTTTCGTAATGTAGCGTTACTATAAAAATGATCTACGTGACCTTGAACCTTTATATTATTCTCAGACGACGTGTAATAATCGGTATAATTATTTCACCCTGGTTGCATCTGCGGCGTTGCAAACTTTCCGTTGATCATATAGCGGAATGTTGGGCCTCTACGTAATAATGCACGTGTTCTGTTTTATCATGAGCCAAAACCACACTACACCATGCTTTTACATAATATACAATTCTCAACAATTTTTACAGTGCAGCAGTTTTGTTACTATGGGATTGTTCATATAGAATATATACTAATGCTCTAGTCACTACAAGAAACATATCAATTTGTCATCTATGTTCACAATTATTTGTGGAACGACTGCATTATATAAATAATTATTTCTAATTATCAAAAAAATGTAAAGACCGTCATATAAACACTGAAAATTTGCGTTAATTTTCATTGAACATCAATTTTCCAAGCCCAACGGATTTCGGTGTGCTGTAACGCCACAAAATACTATTTACATGACGAATTTGGTGTATCTACCGAATGCTATCATGACCTGCTTGGATAGCGGCTTCCAACTTTTTTGCTACTACGCTTCCCCTTTCAATAGATATAGTGATACACAATCTTTTTCAAAATTTGGCGCCTCCCAGATGATTAATCCCTGTGCTAATATTGATAATATTGGCTACCGACAGGAATTTTTGAAAGCATCGCGTGGTAACTAAATGCTCCTTTCTTAGATTGGGCATAGAAATCAATGATATTGATGACAAACTACATTAGAATATTAATTTAATTTGTAACAACTGGCTGAAAAATAGATGTATGCACTTCGACGCATTTTAACTATTAAAATTACTAAGGATTTAAAAAAAAATAAGAATGTAGAACTGGACAGTGAGGTTAGCAATCAACTGACAATCAATTCTCGTGAAAAATCTGTCAGGATGTTTTCACGATATACTATCCATATAATCCATTTTCGGCGTATCCATATGTGAACTCTTGGGGCGAAAATTGTGAAAAAAATGTATTTTTACTTTTGATGTATAAATTTTGAAATATTCGATCAAAAATAAACGCGCAATAAATTCCAAAGACGTTTTCGTGAACGGTTGCGAGATTGATACGTCATCAATATTAATTGTCCCATCGAGTCCTTGACAGATGACAAGTAGGTCAGCTTCATGCTTTTTCAATTATCCGCCTGTCTCTCGTCGCTTTTCATACCTCTCGCCTTTATTATACAGTAAGTACTTCGCTGATGTTTTATAGACGAAAACACGATTGAGACCGTTTTATTCTAACAATACTAGATGTAGATAGCCTATTTAAACTTTCTAATGTCACCTTCTCTATCATTTAAAATATTTTTATTCACATTTCGCCCTTTATAACTGTTGTCGTAATAAGGAAAAGAATTTTATATTTAGTTATTTACACTATCAAATCTTCGGCTCTCCAGACAAATATACCACAGTAATGATATTTTTTAACTATTTTTACTATTCAAACTATTTTTTTTAATACGATCCCGAAATTTTCCTGCACATCTTATACCGAAATTAAATACGTGCCTAAAAATATTATTGTTCTTATTTTTAAAAAAATCCTACGTTTATTACTGAATCGGAAGAGTATCTCATTCTTCGACATATCAGTCGCAGTAAGTTAAAATGGTGATTTGAAAAATTTCCAACATTAAATCTTAAATCATTTGTTTTTCGAAGAAATCAACAATACACTATTTTATATTAACCACATTTTTCGATCGCAAGCATGTGTGTGCTTCGTAGGCCACAACTCGAAAATTAAATTTGTTCCACTATACATGTCTCCTTTGTAAGAGTTCTTGCTTATGTTTTTTTTTTTTTTTTAAACCATGTTCGCTCCCAAACTGGAGCATATGGATCTACACAGTATGAAGATATACACTCCGAGTGGAGTATATGGATCTCCGTAATGTGAAGATATGTTTTATGTGGAAAATTGTTTATTCTCATAAAAAAAGAACCATTCTGAATTGTATGAATTATGATAAAAATAATTTTCAGAAGAACAAGCGAGCTACGGACAAATTTAGTTATGTAGTTTTCATCGAACAACATTACATTACACTCGGTTTATTGCCAGGCTTTGTCTAGGATGGATTCAAACTCATTCTTTATCAAAATAAATTTTATTCATACTGTTATTACAAATGTATTTCAATACTTGGCTGTAAACAATAGTTTGTCTCTTAAAATGTTAAAATATGAAAGTAAAACAGTTAACCTAAAAATGGCAATTAAAATGCCTAGTGAAAAAATCACGTCGCTACTGTTTAATGTTTGGGTGGAGTTCTTATGGCAGGGAGACGCACGTGTATTTTCTATTTTATAGTATAGATTTGAAAGAAGTTTTAGTATGCATGTGTATGTTGTAACATGATTTAGAAATAAGAATTAGGTAACAATCTTTAATATGGTCATATGTAATCAATCAAAAATATTGTAAATATCATACAATTGTACTGCTGTATCACCAGACGAATTCATATAAAGTTTTTTTATGTTGTCGTTTTGTGTCAAAAGGCTTTTTTAATTGATCATATTTTCGTAATTAGCGTACGTATGAATGTCAGTTAATTTGGCGTTGCATGGGATTTGTATATGTAATATCCATTATTCCCCTCATTAAAGTGTCAAATATACAGTTATTATCCAGTCGAAATTGTGTGGACCGCCCGAGGGAATGTTGCACGTGTGCAAGTACCTACTTCCTAAATCTAAACACGCCTAAACACTGCATGGAAACTCGGGCAATATTACTAACGCGAATCTGTGATTACATAATGGAAAATTGAGTATTGCTTATTGAGCATACTTATATGCGTCGATATTCGTTTTAGAATTGTATTAAACTAAAGTTTTCCAGCTATGAGACGAAAACCAAAATGTTTATTAACAGTAGCTGTATTGATGTGCAGAATTTCAGATAAATTATAACTATTCAGTCATATCATTTACCGCTTCAAAATTCAGTTAAACCATTTAGATACTAACTCTATCAATATTTCAGCAGTGGCAATAGGATCGTTAACGTATGCAACATAGTTGGCATCAATACTAGAAATATAATTTTGAAAATGTTTTCTAGTTTTATGATAATATTATACTGATTTTTTTATTATTATCTTGAAATGATTCGCGATTCGTTGTGTACAATGTTGCAAGAGAACTGTCATGCAATATTTCAATCGTGTGAAGGATCTATAATCTCATTTATCGTTACGTTGATTAATGCTATCTCCAAATCGAGTGATAACGAAGCCTCTGACTGGCGCTTTTCTGACGGAAGGGCATCAGAGCATCTACTTGATTAGTGCATAGTACATTTGTTTCTCGCATTGTAAAGAATTCTATTTAACTGACAATGTTCCGCGTTTCGGTTATAGTGTTGCAGTACGATTTCGATCGAAGTTTAACATGACGCTTCTAGTTTATGAGGTTTCCAGTCATGACAAAGAGTAGTTAACTGGTTGCTTAATTGATTCCTCTCCAGCTGTTTTGCACTCTACCACCTGATAAGCGATACATAATGAATTCAACCTAACAATAATACTCACCGTAGTTCCATTAAATCCTTACACTTGGTCTATGAACATTTGTCAATGAGTTTCATTTCAGTGTACTTATTTTTGAAATATAATATATAATATATCACATATTTGCTAGATTTCTAGATCTAAGATTTTTTGGTATACATACACAGTTTGTAATTCAAGTGTCATCTCTGATAATTAATTTATATAAATTAGTGTTCGACAATACTGTAAAATAAAATGTTACTAGAATTTTCCCACCTTTTACACTAGGGTTCAAGCGATGTTTATTTGCATAGCAACAGCAAACCATTACACTGTGAGTTTTAATTAATTTTATTTTAGGGGTTACTTGAGTGTTTTCAGAAACTTAAATGTTGGAAATACAGATTAATGTAACGTTCGTGTATTTATTCCAAGACAACTTCAGACTATTTTATGAAAGGTAAGTATTTTAAAACGCTTGCACTGTAAAATAAATCCTCAGCAAACATTTATTTAAATTTATTTATTTACAATATTTTAAACTCAACATTTATAAGGTCACCTAGTGTCCGAAATCTGACAAACAATGTCATCGTTAGGTGTGTATATTAGGTGTATAGCACCTTCACCCTAACATATTATTAATTAGTTACTATCTATTCATACATATTCACAAAAGGTATTATGTATTAAGCTGTGTATCAATTGCGAGCACAAACCATCAGTTGCCGCGCGAACCAAGTCGAACCTTGCCACGTGGCGATCCGATAGCCGTCGGTTTTTGGGTGCGCGGCAAAGGCGCGTCAATTCACTGCTAATACGTACAGATACCGGTTTTTATTTATTTGACTTGGCTCGCGCGGCAAATCGACAGGATCGATCGTTCGCGGCATTCGTAGCTGGATTGTCTGCCGTCCTCTGTCAAAATTCGTGGCGAAATTGTCTCGCGCGGCAAATAAAGGGCGGCCGAACTTGCCTCTCGCGGCAGCCGCACGTGAATGATGCACACCTATACCTGCACCCACACCTTGTCTATCGAACAAATATTTTTTCTTATACGAATACATTACAACAAATTACAGTCGTTCTCATTTGGTTGTTTGTTGGATATCTGTATTATTAATGCACCTGCAGTAAGCTGATAACGTTGATAAGATAATCCAATATTTTTGCGGAAAAATGTAAAATTTGCTCACATGACGAACATAACCGTGGAATCATGTTCATTTGTTTAGCAATTAGTAAATATTTGAAGTTTTATGGTTTTAAAAAAATGTGGTTAGTATTAGTTTTCGGAAATTGGAAGGCGATAATCGTTCTGACAACTATCCCGCCGGAAATATCTTATTTTTTAAATAAATATTCCTTCTATAGTTTTTTATTTATTTTATTATGTCAATAAATATGATAACTGACTTGGTAATCGTTATTGATACAATGCGTAATATCTTTTGAGAATTTCTTTCATTATATCGACATGTACCGGATATCAAAAAAAAAAAAACATACAAAATATACATCGCCTGAAAAATTTGATACAATCCCTCTTTTTGTATTATTGTCAGATAAATACATTGCATTTTAATTCAATGAAATCATTCCAATGAAGTGAAGTTAAATCATTGCAAGTAAAAATGCATTCAATATAATATATTGTTTATTTAAAGTGTCCACTTCAAAAGTGGAGCATATAGATCTCAACAGTGTGATGGTGACTACTCCAATATTGGAATATATGAATATTTTCAAGGTCAAGACTTTTTCACAAAAATTTGCAGTCAGCCAACTGCTCAACCAATTTAGCATCCAGCCATGCGTCCTTGGAATTTTTTAGGACTCATGCAGCCGTGGGATTGGAACTCGTAATCTCTGTCCCTGAAACACTTGCAAGATTTAAACCTTTCGATTACCAATTAATTATCTACTATCAAATGCGGGTATGGCTTGTCATTCCGTTTATTTGTACCAGTATTTTAAGTTGACCATGAATGGACCATACGTATTTTTAAAAGGCCGGCAAGGTAGTAAGTAGGTGAAGGGGTTGAATATGGTAGCACATTACGTTTATGATTTTATATCAATTTCTTTACGATCCATTCTCGTCCTTAAAAATAAAAGTATCGTTTTATATCTATTGCTTGATTACGTTATTTGGCTAAAATTAATCACTGTTGCCAAGCCATATTTTTTTCTCAATATTTTATCATTTCCATTCCTATTTTTTTCGTAATAATCGGTTGCCAAGAACATTCACTGTGTGGGAGGAATTTTTTCACCAAAAAAAAAAACAATGGCGTTTGTATTATAACTTGTTAATACTTTCTGCTATTTTCTGAACTTTTTCGCTTCCTCGAGCTTACGAGTGGAAGTTTGTCAATATATTCATTTGTTTATTTTTAATGCTAGCATTAAAAAACCATCATATTATATTCGCATTATCAAATATTTAAAAAAGGTTGCATTAATTCTATAATGTAGGCGATTCGCGCATCCATTATTCAGGGTAAATAACATAATTTGACCGTAAAATTTCATTACTGCGCTGTTGAAATTGTATTCGCCGAGGCGTTTCTGTAGTACACATTTTACCCACGACTTCCGCGTTTCTCCGCCTATTGTGTTGAGGTTTAAAACGTCTAAAAATATAACACCAAAACGACAGTAATATTATAGATAGAACCGTTTCTGGTTTATTGCCATTTTGACAGGCGTTTGAAAATCGCAATACAGCGCGCGGTGGCGTTGTGCGTTGACTTTTAAATATAGAACTTCAACGTTACATAAGCTTAGTAAAGCTTTTTTGAAACTTTTATGAAAGCAATGTTAGCGGTGTATTATGTAAAGAAAACATTTTTCGGCCGTCGTTAGTCAAGTCTTTGTTCGTTATTTCGGTCACCGGTTTGAAAGTGAAGTTCTCGAGCTTAAATTAATCTGGGCTGGGGTAAATCGTTGTTCGTTTCATGTCAAAAGTATCACGACATCTTTAGGATTATTGTGATATTACTAAATACATACCACGAATGCCACAGATGTCACTTGACAGTATAATTAGTGGCAGAATATTCAAATAAAATTGTTAATATATAATATCTACTTAGTTATCGAACATTGTTTTTGCTTTAAATCAAAGCAATCTTCGAATTTATTTAATGCAAAAGATACTGACTGCCTATTAGTGCAACAAATTGCAGCTGCTGATGAGTGATAATAATTCGCAATTTAATCTTAACTGTGTGAAATTAAATTTGATAACGTTCAACTATATTATACTTCTATATGTCTAACAGAGTTTTATAGATTTTATATTAGATGTATTGCCTGCTTCACTCATTTTATAGTTATATATTGATGAATCACCCCAATAATATACATGATTACAATCATTATAGTACTATCATCAGAATTATGTCTTGACTTTTTAAAGCAAACTCGTGTTTTTGAGGCTGCCACCAAGTACTCACATCTTTTGCCGCATTATCTAGCAACGAAAGCTGCGTTCCTATAAATAAAGAATTAATCATAAAATGATGCATGAAAATTTATATTAAATATGATGTAATCTAATTAGACGATATAATTGCATAAGGGAGTTATATATTATATTAAACAATCAGATTGAAAAGGTTCCGTGTAAAATATTATACAAGATTATATGATAAATGACAACATAATTTTTTCACTATTTTGTCCACGCCAATCGAACGCAAGTAATCGGTTCGAAAAAAATATCCACGAAAAATCGATTATTGAGTGTCACATTGGGGAAGTATGCACACAGCATTGCACAAACTAAATCACGCCAAACCGTACAAGTGCTATTGTTGTATTATTTTGGCGTCAGAGAAGGGCGTTTTTTTAGGGGCTGTAACCCCATTTATTATATTTATATAGAGATATTTGCTTCGTACAACTCTTTAAATTGTGTGAAATAGTACCCATTTTTATGTTTATTCGATATGTGTGTATCGGATCAGTATCGACAGCATATCGCTCCTCAAACCGAGTAAATATACATAGTACATTCATATATAATATGCACGTGACTCCATATACTTTGACTTTAACCGGTCGGTGAAATCGCTATGAAAAAAACTCGTCAAATTCGCTTAAGGATATTTTCCATCAATTAGTTGTAAGTTATTACTTTAAAAAATGTATCCATACAATTGTCTCCACCACTATGACACTGCCTAACGATAAAAGTTCAAATAAAATTACGGTAACATTCGCTTTGTCATAATCCAACCCATAAAAAAATCAGTGTTGTATATCTACATCATGTGACTATTTCGTCTATAGATTGGCTAGCCACTAATGCAGGTAATCCTCGACCTACGCAACGTCGATATACGTGAATTTGCAGTTACGCAATTAAAAAATCTATACTATTTTTATCCCACGTTCGCTACAAAAGTGAAGTATATGAATCTCCTCAATAGGAATACGTCTTGAAAGAATTTTTTTCACGAATATTGTTTGTCGGACAATTGCTCAACCCAATAGGCAACCAGTCCTATATTTTTGGATTTTAAAAATCAGACAGATAAGTAATCGAACCCTCATTCCACGGATTGTTAGGTGCGCACGCTGCCAACTACGCTACCGGGGAGAAAAAATACAAACATTACGCATGCTAAAAAAACGAGAAGCCACAAATCTCTTTTTACATACAACATTACACACGGAGCCTAATAAAAGAAGAAACTTTTTTATTGTGCATAGATTTACACGACGCGTTCATTCGAGTAGTGCGATTTTTATTATTTGTGAAAACCTTCGTAACGAATTAATCACGTAACTCAAGGACTAGGTGATTTTTTCAAAAGTTACGTGAATTAAGGGGATATTTTTTTATGAAGTTCAAGCGTTTTCTAAGTAGGATCTTTGAAATTATCTAGATTTGTATATGTTTCCTATATTAGAAAGAATTAAAGTATTTTTTACTATCATGAATGGTGATCGGAATAACGATGTGTTATAAAACGATACACGTTCGGTTCCTGTGTAGTGAGAGAAGTGGGCGTAGTTCTGACATGATTCCTCTTTATGTTTGCATTGATTAATATCTCTATTGTTATGTGAAAGATAACTGTAATTTCTAAATGGCAGCCCTGTAATAGATGGAAAGTGCTGAGTGAGTCATCAGACGTTTGAGTCTCCCCCTTCCCCGTTCATGCGACAGCAAATGGTGTACGCAATTATTGTAAAGCTGGGGGGGTAAAACCAAATTGATAAAATATACAACGGTGGTTACTTACTAAAGGAAAAGCTTCCGTACAAAATGAGCGATTTTACTGATCATTTAACACGTGCAGTAAACGGCTTACGAGTTACGTCTGTGCCGTGGCGTAGCTACAAATTCAGCGCCCTTGGGCAAGTAAGATTGTCGGTTACCCTATAGTTTCTCGTTTTTCTTTTGTAGGTCTCACGCTTCCTCAAAAAATTTCCCCTCATTTTAGCTCTTGCACTAACTTTACTTTATTTGCGCCCTCCTTGGTTAGTGCGCCTAGAGCAGCCTTCTCCAGCTACTCCTCGGTAGCCACTGGTCACTGCTCTACGTCTGTTGAAAGTTATATTTTCAAATATACTCTTTTAGAAGAAAAAACTTTGTTAATATTTAAAAAGTTTGCATTGTCCACGAACACGTATCGTATTCTACAAATGAAATTTAATTCATGCTACTTTTAAAAAGTTTTTGAATGACTTAATTTTACCACGTATATCCTGATTTATATAATAATGCGACACGTTTTTCGTTTGTACTGTAAGCTTTGTCAATACCATTTTAAAGTTTACCAATTATTAAAAATAAATAAAAAAAAAGCAGTATCCACGATGAATTATTGAAGTAAAACTGTGCATTTCAAATAAAATAGGAATTCAAGGATTATCGACAGTTATTTGGCGCCAAAGTACACTTTCTGGTTATTTTTATTGTTCATGGTATCCATTACACATTAGGCTTTGAGCTTAATGCGACCTATCTTATCTCATATGAATGGAGCTCAATTAATTAAATATGATTCAGTATAATATAAAATGCGTCTCAGTCGATTTTTTCCTTTAGATACTGTGTCTAGTTTAGTGAGCCGTCAAACTATTGTGCAAAAAGATGGTTCTGGACGGTAATAAAGTTTAATACGTTATAAAATCTGTATAACCGCCTCATAATTTTGTACAAACAACGCTGAACACCATATCCGGACTCCAGAGGATCGTCGTTGATGACCTCAACCCGTCTCGATTCTTCCTACAGAGGGCAGGCAGTCTCTGGCACTCCCGCTCAGTCTTTCGATCCATTCAATGCCCTCGCATCGACGGCTTCGACGCGTGGGTGGCTTAATGGACCTGCGAACTCCGTTCAACTTTCGCTCTGAAAGATTATTAACCCTCTCCAATGTCGCCAATTTGAGATGTCTTATCTACTCACAATAATAATTCTTAAAATCTATTACTATAAGGCTCAAGTTTCTTTTCTGTCAGAACTTTCTGACACTGTCAGTTTTTAACTTAAACATTCCATTTTGGTAAAAAAAATAATTTGCTTTTACTGGTGTAATTTATTGTATACTAGCTGTACCCGGCCACGCGTTGCTGTGGCTCAGCCTGGTTAAAAATAATGGCACACTTTTTGAAAAAAGCATGTTTTTACCTGTCGTAGGTGTGACATCTATATAATAGTATGTATATAAAAACACGCGCATCTTCAAATACAACACTGTGTCATAATTTTAAAACAATTGGGAGATTGAATAGAATAATACTGATAGAATAATAAAACTGAATAGAAGATTGATAGAACTGGGAGATTTAAGATTTTGAAGAAACGAACATTTACATTTTTATTTATATAGATTTACAATACAAAATAAAAGCAAGCTATCCTGTAGTTATATTGACAATAACGTAATGCCGCATTAGAAATAAATAGTATGAGGATGACGTGCTATTTATACTGGTATCTATTGTATAAAAATAAGTATAACCACACGTGAGACCTGGTTAGATTCGGATTAGTCGAAAGTGCATATTCATTCAACTCACACTCAATATCAACAAGACTGACTAATTAAATGACAGTTGGTAAAAACAATGCGGCATCTTCGAGAAGTTCTTTTCAACATGGCTTAGTTGGAATATGAATCTTGGACACTGGCGCACGGCAACCAGTCTCCGAAACGTGTTCCTGAGACATTTCCGGCACTTTGAAGACCGTCTCATATTTATTGTGTAGATCGCCCACATAACGGATGTGGTAACGTGGCAGGTTATAAGGGAGAAAGCACATCTTGATAATGGTGTGATAATTACATAAGCTATCAATAAAACTCGTAAGCATTTATTATTATAATTAAACCATTTTGAACCGTTTTACAATAAATATTTATCTGATAAATACCACTGTTATTTCATGGCAATTATTAAAGAATCGGTGAATCTCAAAGTACCTGTCATTAATTACTATGATCTCCACTAACCATATCTACTTCATTCGGGTCTTATAAAACGAAATTCCTTTATTTGGCGATATGACACTATCGAAAAACTCGTTTGTAAAAACATTAAAAAATACACACACGATCTTTTACAAAATTCATTAGTTTTTATTTTAGCCAAAAACATCAATTTTAACTGTATCTGTTGTTGTTAAACGGTTAAAATCACTGTCGAACACGCCTGTCTGAACGCAATTGTATTTAGTTGCCTTAACTTTGAACCCACAGACAGAAATATGGGTATCTGATCGATGATGCATTGTATTGGAAAGGACTAATTTCCTTTACTAACATAGGTATTTATTACAGGATGGGAAATGTTCCTACGCCATTGTTGATGGTATTGTCATGCATTCAGCCCTTCATTATTTTATATATTTATAAGATATATTTGTTTTACGAGAAGAATAAATACTAATGAAATGTGACAAAGAAACATAGAATATTAAAAGAATCCAATGTCTGATCCGTTTGTAGCCAAAGTAAAGTATGTTTAACGGATAATCTGTCTCACTATGTCCGTTCCGAAAGCGGAGCATATGCATCTAAACATTGTGAAGATGACCACACATGAAATAAAGAATAGATCAAATGAATCTTAGCACTGCAGATACTTATTTTGGAATTTTTCACGAGAATTGGTTGCTAGTTGTTCAACCCATTGAGCATCGAGTCGTGCGTTTTTTAAATTCCTGCAAATATGGGATTCGACTCGGTAGTGTGTATTCACGCATGCTAACTTCTCCTCAACTCGTGAAGTTGAACAGCTATCATTTTCATGTGTGGCGTGCCTCAAACCTAATCATCAGTCTTGGATTGACACTTCCCGGACTGCAGGCGAACTGTGGTGTATGGGTACCATAACTCTCATAATATTGTCGCTCAGTAACTGCCATATTGTGAACATGTCGAATGTAACTGGAAACAAATCACATTGCTTTATTTTATTGTGATAATGTGATCGGACCTTTATATAATAATATTATACACATGGGTACGTTGATTTACTTATGGGAGGGCAGCCACTTTACACTAGTCCAGAACAGATTTAGACCAAAAAGACAAATTAATGATACATTCCGACTCCTGCATCCCTGGACAGCTACACCATGAATAATAATTGTTTTAATGTCCCCATCAGTTAAATCCGCAGGACGCGACAAGAAATTTTAATTATCCACCAAGCGCAGTATTCGAAACATCCATTTACTAATGCCCCTAAAATCCCACAGGAATAATCAATCAGTCTATCCCGGCAACCCTTTCTCTGTTTTGGGTTACGTATCAAATTTATCACAAGATTATCCCGTGAAGGAATATGCAAATAGGGTTTCTCGGCTGACTATTAAGTGACTATGGGACGGATTCATTTGCCATGTGTTGTTTTACTTGTTATGCAACCAGAGGTAATTAGACACCGAGCGTCCGTACTCCAAAGTCTTACTCAGATGATGTAAACCATTTTACTGTGAACTATCTATTTACATTTAGATATATATTTTTAAATTGTAGATGTAGTCATTCATAATGAGTAAAAGTGTAGTCATTTTACGCGACTCGTCATAAGACTAATAATTAAAAAGATTAGATGAGAATAATTCATAACTAAAAGCTCTAATACTTGTATTATTCCAGATATTATGATATACATATTTGCTCATACTTATTTTAATTCACAAAAGTTATCTTCATTTAAGGCACAAAATATTGAGAGCTTTATTCTTGTTTGTATGCTGCATTTTGAATGTTTAAACAATGCTGATATAGGAAGTTATTTTCTATAATTATTATTTATATGAAGTGCAAAATGGGAATGTAGCCAAATTAAATCTGATTCACAGCGGTAGAACATAACTTTCTATGCGTTTGTACAGTCGTATTTTTGTTTGGGAATTCAATGTCAATTGTTGTGAATCCCTGCCATACAAACGTAAATAATTAAAAGTGTACGCAGCGAGTTTATTAGTTAGTCACCGCTGATTTGAAACGTCATCATTGCATTCGAGCAATGTAACAATCAATCGTAACACAATAAACACCAAAAATAAAGGAAGATTTTTAAATGAATAATGTTGGTTGGACTAGTGTAGGACAGCTCAGTGTTAGATCTGTGCAACATTCGTTGTTTTTAAATCGAGACGTCCATGTTGGGTTCACTGTAGATTTATCATTCATGTGTTTGTGTAATTATGTATTTTTTAGCTTTTCTGCTGTCACGCTTAATCAAATATTTACCATGTCAAATACGACACATATGTTTGTGTCGTTACCAATATCAAAACGTCCGGCTTAGTCTCCTGACGATGATGGCACATTGTTAGTTACAAAAGCTCTCTTTGACAAATTTCAATGGCCCTACATAATAATATGGAAGTATGCCAACTTAAAAAAAATATATTCAAAATATCTGATTGTAGTTTGGAGCTTCTATATTTTTTCAATCTTTAGTATTCTTAAAGATATATTAACTTTACATTCCACACAGTTATTAAATATAATATAGGTAGTTATTATTCTATAATCGATTCAATTTATAGTAGATTTTATTCGGCTTACTACGAGGTTACATTTCACCACTTTGGTCAGAAGTTGAATATTATACATAAAAAAAACATTAACAATATCGGGTGGTTGCTTTATTTGTCCAAAACTTGATACATACAAGTATGACGTCGATATATCTTGGGATTCGGATACGACTTGATGTTGGAGCGAACTGAGTGTACTGTCAATCCAGTATATCATCCATTGCTTCTGTTCACGGTTCTAACTATTGAAAAGATTCAACGTTATGACATAGCGCCACGACACACGCTGTTCTGGTCCATCTCTAATTGTATAATTTTTGTTACTTAACTTCTGTTTGCGGTTTTATACGCTGCTGTGGCGAATGGAGTTGATTAATGTTCCACTTATGAAATATAAACCAGCACGTATGTCATTATCTACTTATATGTCTCTTGTTATTGCGTGAATGTTTATTTTGAATTGTCTCGATTTTTTATTACGTTTTGTTAGCTGTACCTTCTTGTCTAGAGTGACATATAAACAACTCGTTTTTAGATTGTTTATTGCAGTGATAAAGTTTGAGGAAATGTATACGTATGCGATAATTATACCTTTTTACTTCGGTAACTTTGATGATGAATGAAAGTTGCTTTGTAAGTGCTCTGAAAAAAATGATTGCAATTCGAAATAGGTTGACATTTACAACACGTAATTTACACAATCTTTTATTCCTGACTGTTTTGAAAAAGTATCATATTACGTTCTTTCAGATGTAATTACTTAGATACCGTAAATTATTTACCTGATTTGACTTACAAACTTTATAAAGAAAGCCGTGTTTTCTTAACGTACAATTAATTGTCTAATTAATATGACATTGTCGTGTCGGTGAATCAAGAAGATATAAAAACATATAGATAACTAACTGTATGCATGAAAGTGATGTATGAGAGAAATATTGTATTACATTTTACACTATGAGGTAGATTTGACCATATTCCCATAGTGCGGGCTAGTAAGTTATAGACTTCTCCGATAACTGTACTATGCATAAACCCCACCCAGATATCAACCACTTTTAATAACTTCCCGTGTAAAAAATAGAAAAACTGTAAAAAATAAAACTCTTTAAATAATTTGACCTAACTTAGCCTAACCTAATTTAATATTACCTCGCTTAATCTAATGTCTGGGGAGTTTTATAACAGGAGGTAAAAATGTTTGGAGGGTTGGTTAGGTTTGAGGGTTTTTGTTCAGACTATTGATCAGTGAAGCAATGAAAATATTTTTTATCGTATATTCTTGCATATTATTCTAGCGATTGTAATTGATTTCGTTTTTGAATAATCATGTGATAACGGCTACTATTTATTTATAAAGATAATTAATAAATATATTCTTATACAATTAATCCATTTAATCTATGTCGTCATTTGTAAGAACGTAAACTTCAGATACGATCAAATTCACATTGACAATTCATCTCACAGAATCGGCATTATATTAATGCCTTCTCATAACAACATTAAGATAAGAATCACTCCAGATAAATGAACAAAAGAAATTCTCGCAGGTATACATTTTAATGGTAGTAAATCTGGATAATGGTCTGGGGAACCCCTTCACAGGAGGTAAAATAATGACTAGACGGCTAGGAGACCCTCTGCCGCCGGCACTATTGTCTTGAAGGTCCTCGAGACTCACGTCCTTGTGATTGCTTTGTTCTCGTATCTGTCTTTTAGTAAGTTGTCTCCAACATTTTTGTGTAAGGATTATATGTATACTAATGATTTTCTACATTTCAGTCTAACCAAAATTATTTTATATCGTAGTGATGTTATTTGTAGTATAATAATTAATAGGTCCATCGTATTAGAATAATAGCAATTATTTTTGACTCAAAATCGAATAAAAATACTTTGGAAATTGGATTTTTTGAAATGTGTACTGAATTCAGCACAGCTAAATCACCTTCACAACGACTAAATCATAATTAGTAATTATTTATGTATTACAATCACTTTTCTCGATGTATATTACACTTATCACTCTAACTTAGACTTCCTTTTAGAAGTATTAACTGCGCGGAGATCAATATAGTTCATTTTCGGGTGGCATTTTTACATCTTTGAGACCCATATGTGGAAAAATGAAAAAAAAAACGCTCATGAAACCGTTTTAAAAACAATACAAACGTTTTCTATCGCTCTATTTAAATACATATCTGACACAGTAAAGAGTATCCTTTTTACTGGCTAAAATAAAAAAAATAGGATGCTTACCACAAATTCTCTGACTTGTATATCACGACATCCTTAAAGTTTTATTGAAAAACGTAATATATTATTTTTTATTGATTCTTACAATAATTTCACAGTCGCAAACCAACACTGGCTATTTCTGCGTCGTCTCTACTCACAAAAGGCGCGTGTGCCAGTAGCATTTACGACTTGCTTTATGATAATGAAGTGAAGTACGAACATAGATACCAACGCGTGTAAAGTTTGAACAAGCATATTTTCTTTGAAACGGGAAACATCCCTAACAAAGACAGCGTTTGCTCAGACAGAGGGACGCTTCAACTGCACAACACCTCTATAATATAGTAATAATATTGTTACAGTAGTATGTGACGTGTTCTACGAATTCTAATCCTACGTTGACATTATTTCTTTATCAATAGTTTTATTCCACAACCGTTTTAAATACTAAGTAATAATTCAATTATGGATGACTTATGTATGAGTTGAATTGAATTTTGATTCTATAGATTTGTCCGTTTCATCGATTATTATTTCGTTTGCGACATCATTATCAAGAATAGTTGCAGGCAATAATGAGTTACGACTCACTAATATGCTCAATAGTAATTTTATTTAATTTAAATTTAATTTATTAAATTTAGTAATTCCCAATTCAAGTATTATTTAATTAGATATTTTACCACTACGTTGTATGTAAAATAGCACCAGTTTGTTGATTGATTCACTAAATTGACTATTGATTATCTATCTACTCACGACGACAAGAAATGGCATTATTTTGGTCATCAACCCTCGTTATTGCACACTGCCGAATTACTGCCTCACCGCATAGAATTCCGCTGGATTTCAGCTATCTATTATCTTTTGGTTGATTTTACTAACTGATTTTACAGTATTCTGAATATTTCATTAGATGACTAACCTAACACTATTTCGTCAGACAGATGAAATATCGTATCCGTCATCAATTTAATTTCTCTCTGCTATATTATTTCGTATACATTACTTTAACGTTCAATGCATTAATTTTTTTGCTAACTTTTTTATATTTCACGAATTCCTTGCTATATCTTGGTATGGTCCTCTTATGATATTTCTACATGGCGCTTTACAATCATTACGCAACGTTATACGTCCGAACACGTACGAAGACATGACGTGTAAAGTAAATATCAATGTATCACAACTTTATGTGTATAATTTAGCGCTAAATAAGTTTCGCTTATATTTTAGGAATACGTTAAACCCCTACTAAGAAATCATTTTATTTTGAACGTTTGTAATTGAAAGTTATTCTCTTATATGATTTTTGTTCATTTGAAAGTAAAGCGCGCACTGCTTTTGATACACAATTTAATCATTTAACTTTTACGTTACTGAAACTTCGTATGACATGTATTTTACTAAGAACAATGTAGAAACAACTCCCTCGGCGCCAGGGAAAATTTATTATTAAATTCGTTCCATCCTATTCTAGCTTTTCGCTTTTCACCGGATAAAAAGACAACTTTGATATTACTCCCAACTGTAAATGACACTAGGGATTTCTATTAAAATACTAACGGGGTTGATACACAAGATTTCATGGAAAAAATCAAACTAAATCAATTCATTTTGTAGATTTGTTGCTGCGGTAACAACAACAATAATTGTTGTAAACAAGATAGGATTCCGTCCATAAAAAAAATTTAGGAACATTACCTGCCCTAACTACTGCATTTTTTTCAAGAATCCAAGACTGCGAAATTAAATAACAAAAAAAAAAAAATCGATAATAATCAGAGATTAAGCATTGCTTCTGATAATTTCTCACATTGACACGCTTGGGCATAACCCAAAAATAATTGCGTCAATAATAAAATTGCAGTATACAATTTACACTCACATTAAATTTCATCTTAACATCCTGCAAAACACAATTTTACAAGGTTCATAGTAAATAGTTCCTTATAACAAAACGAAACTATTGCTGTTCCTTAGACAACTTGTTATGTATAATAGACACTTCGTAGTTAATTTCTTTATCATATCAAATAAATGACATTGAGAACATTCGTCCGTAAAGCAACAAAAAAAAAATATGTAAATAAATCTTGAACTAGGCCGAATATCACTGTGATCTCTTCAGTAAATTGAAATTTAGAGTATTTTCTACTGATCCGAGAATAAAAATCTTTATTTATCACGTCACGTTTAAAAACATGCTAGACTCATAGAACAATGCTATGCGTGATAAAAAAAACTTTTTTTTTCGTTTCTTCATTCTCTATAAATAATTGTAGTTTTAATGACTTCCTAACCAATAAAATATAGTTTTCTGTGGCTGAATTGTGATTGATAATTACAATGCGATGCAATTCAACATAGAGACTGTTAAGACATTAGGGGATGGTGGATTATGATTTAAAAAATCAACCCTTAAACGACGCATTTATTACCTAAACACATATTAATATTTTGTCATTAATAATTCACGTGTATCTACTTAGAAGTTATTTTATTATTTGATATCATAATATCATATTATCGTAGTAAGAGTGTACAGATATGTTTAACACTATGTGTTTAGAAATTCAATGCAAAGCTTTGCTTTATTTCGTATAACTCCTTCTCTATCTAGCTCGACGGGCATTTTCTACTTCAGAAAGCACTAGGGGTGTCAGTTGTTCAAAGGGGTTGGTACTTGTATTGCATTTCTAGTTAGAAATGCTACACGACTTGCATTTATAAGTAGCTTAGCCGACCAAGAGGCGTAAATACTGGGAATGACGCATCGCTTGCATCGGAGTTATAAATCAGATATTGGCAACCTTTTTTGATCGGATATGTAAATACAAATGTAATAAATCGAGGCATAACATTAATTCGTGAGATCGGTAAGATAGGCACTTGTGAATGAAAAATGTTTTTAATCGATTCCAAAATATTAAAAGTATATTCGTGAAATAGTTCCCAAAATTTTTCGAGCTGGCGAGTTTTATTTGAATTAAGATTTTTCCATGGCACCCTACCGTAAGTTTTTAACTTAACTTAACTAAAGAATGCTGGCATGACCTGGGAGAATGCAAGCCGGCTGATGTGTGACAGATTCTTCGATCCACCATGTGGCAGCTAGATTCTCCATCTAGGGAGCGGACACGACAGAAGAAGACTATCCGAAATACATTATAATCTACTGTACTGAACTTTTATACTAAACGAACATGCATAAAAAAAACAATCCGAATTAATTTGTACAAATATTTTATTTTTAATTTCTGTTTGCTAAAGTCTCAATAGCATGTATGATATCAAATTAAACGTTATGAATGAATGTATTATTTATAAAATATTATATTGATTCAAACTATCGATCACGGTTAACTGGTTGTCAATCACCGTCCAACATGCTACACGATTATTTACATAGTGATCGTTTTCATTAGTCACGTAATAAATTATGAAGAAAATGGGGCGACGACGGGTGCAGAAGACGCCCTCCCCTCAAACGAATAGTTCAGTGACATGTTTATTTCATACATAAACGGCTTGGCTACTCATTTTACCGCATTTTAATGTTTCGCCGCGTTATGTCATTTAATGATCACAGGGATATGTTAGTATTTCTTACGGTAAACTACGCAACTGCCCTGTAGTATTTTATGAGTAAAACTAGTTATATTTAATTATTGTTGTTAACAGATAACTATAATACAGATTTTTCAAGATGAAAGGAAACCACGGAAGTCACATTTGCACATGAGTTCAAGAAAGTGATTTGTGTGCAGGCCGAATGTTTTGAAAATTTATATTTTTTTTAATTATTGGTACTTTGGGTCTGTTAATGGTATATTTAAAAGCTTTTATTAATAATTCAATTTATTACTGGCCACATAATAGATAAAATGAGTCAGAGCTATTTATCTTTTAACTCTACTCATAAAAATAGAAACATTGATTTTACATATTTAGTTATTCTAATTAATGCAACGATATAATATGTGAGGCTTCATTTTTCAATAGTAGACTAAAACTGAATTGATCAATAAATATACTTATATATAGAAAAGCGTTTTATCCCATTTATAGATATTGTTGCTAACAAATATCCTTAAAATACAATTAATTAATGCGCCAGTCCTACGGTCTATTCAGACAACATATACTAAAACGAATTTGTAAAATATAAATGTAAAATGTAAAAGTCTTTTGCGGTATAATGTATTCTGACGATTGTGTACACGTGTGAATTTGTTTTCATTTCCTGTTATATTAAAGTATGATTTTCTTTTTTCAACAGCTTTCCCGGCGTCATGGCGGAGAGCGGCGCCCGAGCTCCCATAGCGCCGCTGCGACAACACCATAAGGTATTTCTTTTAAACCGTTTCTCGAATTTATTTTATCTGAACATTCCTGTACTCTCTAAGGATTTACTTTTTGCTTGTGAATGTTCGTATTTGTCTGTATTCGCGAGTGTTCGTATTCGTACGTATCTGCCTCCACAATTTATTTTGTTACCGATTTTTTCATTTCGCCTTCAGTAAAGCTTTTACAATAAATTATAAGCGCATTAATATTTAATAATAAATAGGCGGCATACTGTAAATGTACACTATGACGCAATTTCAGAACTCACAAACTCTGCTCAAATTTTTAAATATTTTTCCTTTGAACTGATAAAAATAAGTGTATATTTACAAGCAAATAAATCAGAGAATGCCAAAATATTTACCTACCAATTGCAACATCAATGTGCTGATTTTATTTACAAACAAATTACTCCTTTCACCAAATACTACGCGAATGTAATACACAGAATTCGAGTAGAAAAATCATCGTTTATTCATTTAAAATGTTTACAGCAGTGGTGAGAAATCCACGGGATAATTTTATCCGACGTTGCAAGGATGATGCGATTTTTAATGTATGAAAATCGATGTTGTCTGAAATAGTCCCAGAAATCGCTGACGCCGATAAAACTGAAAAATGATGCGCGATAGTTTCCGTTGCTCTAATCTACGAAGGAGTTAAGATTTTTAAATTAATGCCCCGAATTTAAGAATTATCATGAGTATAAAAATAATCTCAACGTAACTTCGTGCTCCGCATTTGAAGCGGACATTTTTGATGATAATTAATATATATATGAAAACGATTATATTGTTTCGTAAAAAAATGATTGGCCTTCGTGCAAATAAAGGTTGCTCATCACTTGTTTACATCTCGCAATGATCACTTTTTATCGTATGTTTATTTGTAATACAGTCACGATATTTACATCATTAATAAGAACGTATTTATAGGCAGCTAATAAGTAATTATTTATGTTATATCGATGTTAATCGAATGCAAATATCTATATTTAAACATTATCAAAGGATTCATTCATTTAACATTATGTCATATTTTTTTCTATAGTATATATTTTTCAAATATCAATCGGATTTGGTTAGTAGTTCTAAACTTTATCTCACTCGTGCAATATATAACATTGTGAAAAAATGTGGAACATCAAAATCCCAATGGCCACATAAAATATAACCACAATATTAGATGACAAAAATATCTGTATATATAATATAAAACAATTATGACCAATATCACCAAATATTTACCTTCGTAGTGTGCATTGTAGCACTTCACAGTTAATTATGGTCTCCGGCTAAATGACTTAATTGACCCTTTGGCTGCTATATCTTTTTTAAACGATGGAAAAATGCGACTACTTACAATAAGTTTCATAAAAAAAAACATTGTATAATTTTTGAACACACTATATATCTCATTAATTTTTAAATATTAGGCACAGCTTATACTAAAGGCAACTTAAGTTAAACAGCAAAAAAGTATTTTTTATCAATAATAATTATAAATTGTTCTTCGGGGTCATTTTCTTGCTAGAGTTATGAGATTATCCAAATTGTAGCAACCAAAAGGTTTACTATGAGCTACGCCTCTTCTACTGTATATAAATTAATATACCATGTGTATATATATATTCAGAGTTCTTATAGAATAGAATCAGTTGGATGAGTAATGAGAACCTATTACTCTCGTACGTTAGATACCATCTTGTGCTAATGGCAGTCTAATGATCCAAACAGACTGTCCGTTATATTATTTTTGCTTTCGTGAAAATCGCGTGAGAACTTCATTCGGTTATCTTGATGCAAAACGAGCTTGACTGCTGATTTAATTTTTTCGGAAACAGTTTTATTTAGATTTTTTTATCATATGTGCATGTTGTAATTGTACTCTTTATCTTCTGACACTATTAACCCAATGGCGATTTGAAGACATTTTAAACCGTTTCCCACGTGTTTGTTTTGTCTAAGAATAATTCCACTCTCTCTTTTCTGTGTTGGTTCTTTCCAGCTGCTAACTTTGTATTATCTCCTGCACATGGCTTGTCGAATATTTCATCGAACCTTATCGAAGACTAATAACAACAAAGAAAAACCCCAACCACGGCAAAGACTTCGGCGAATTTTTCTGTTAATACACAAATTTATTTTTAAATTTATTCAGCAGGATAATTCAAATACAGACTATTTCCTCGGAACGATTTGTTATGAGTAAAGGACAAAAGGTGATAAATCCGTCTATGTTTGCATGAAGATTTTGTAATTCCTAAAATGTTACATATGAATTTGACATGATCCGTATTTGTTCTTCCAAGTAAAATCTCAATATTTATTTTGTTAATAATTTTAAAATCGCACCAATTGCATGATGTATTGGATATATGTATATCTATTTAAATCACCGTTTATTTATACTTTTAAGAATTTATACTATGAAAAATTATTGATCATTAAATATCACTGGTGCTTGATAGAAATTGACTCAAGGCGTGTAACAAATTTCACTAGACTTCTAATCATTATGTCGTTATAATTATAACCTCTAGATCTGTCGATTTGATTTTTCCTATTTCCCATACTTCGGTCGTATGTCGGTTTAAAAGCCAGAGTTCGCAAATAACAAGCAATATTCAATTTTCCAAATTTCAGACTCATCGAAGTCGTCATTTCAGGTTTTGGCTTAGTTTATAAATGCTGTCCAGTCGTCAATTAAATACTTATTATTATAATCCTTGTTTGCTACGCACCATGCCTTTTGTCAGCTTGTTGGATTTTATATATCATTCTAGTATTTGTATATTCATTTGATAAATGATCCACATACAATACGATTGGCGGTCAAGAAAAACGAATCGGTTGATTTTTTTTATTAACACCCTGAAGCTCTAAATATTTTATATTTTTACGTTATACGGTTGCACTAAACTTTTGTTAAGTACCACGATTTGCTACCGTTAACTAATATTACGAACAGACAGCATTTCGGTAAAAGTCCCAGACATTCATAAGATTTGAAGGTTGTTCAGATATTCCCAAAAACTATATTTTATTATTTTTTTAATTTACGTGTTCCACAGCACTGATTTGGGTATTAAATTGTATTCTCGCTTATAATAATGTTCGCAGTGTTCGCAGATATATTGTAATATATTATGCGTACATGATATAATTTGTTCTTTGGCTATTACCGCATCAAGGTAAATAAATATTATTGCTAGGATTGAAATGAGAGTGCGTACACCCGTGGGGTGATTTGTTATGACTTATGACTTATTTGCAACATAAACATGTTATTTATCCACAGAAACAACTCACACACAGTGTTGTGTATGCGAGTACCGAATGAAAGCTGTACTCATTCAGTTACAGGTATTAATCTCGACATTCATAACTTAAATAGAAATCAATTCGCATTAAAATCACGCGCATTTTTTGTTTGAATTCTTGATTGCCTTCAATAATAATTCAGTGACCAATAGTATTTGAGTCAATAATATCAGGATTTGCTAGTTAGTCATCGTTTTTTAAGAGCTTATCATACCTATTTTAGCATCAGTCGTAAAAAGCACACTGCCAATCAAAATAACATGCACTCTCTTTTATTTTATACATACACAAGTATCTTCTGAGATGTGTATGTATTATACTCACATTTAAAGTGTTAATCGTTTCAAAACAAAACATTTCTTAAATGTTATCCATGACTTAGAGATAGATGTATCTTCCTATTTTTAAATTTGGCTAGTAAATATAATATTTCAGTATTTATTAGAGCATAACATATTCACTGCTTATTAAAACTCATGTCAAATGTGGTCCGGCTGACGACTGAGTGATTTATTGATATTGATGATTCTAATGACCTAAAGATTCAAGCTGAGGTTAAAATAGACGGTATGATGCAGTGAGCGAATTTAAAAATGTAGTAGGAAACAGTATAGTAGACAAAACAAGATACATCTGTCATTTCTGCGTGACCTGGACAGTCATTATACATTTATGATAAATAGTTTATTTTAAATCGATAACTAAAATAAATATATTAAGTTTCACACTGTTTACGAGTTAAACGCGTTGCACAATGTCTCGCATCGGATATTTGTATGTCTTCCGGTACGAATATGGAGTATAAGGATCTCCACAACGTAAAGACACATCTTAAAATATTTAATTTCTACGATGATCGGTTGTCAATCAATCACTCAACCTATTTGTGCATCCAGTCCTGCATCCTTGGATTTAAAACAATCTTAAATAGCTGCGCGATTTGAACTATCAAGCCCCGGATATTAGTAATTTACTATTTCTATTATACTATAATTTTCAATACTCCTTAGTACGCATCAGATATTATAGATTCTAATTATTAGCCCACTGCTAATGAAATATTTTGTTCAAACCAAAAGCGTCTCTTGTTAGTGAGAACAATAATTATACCGTGACGTCGCGTGTGGATACTTATTATAATATTTCTTAGACACGCCATCTTATAATTTGGTACAAGACGCGTTGGCTTCTCAAGATTTCGTCGTATCTGGTGTGATTGATATCGGTACGATGTATAATTTTTTTAGTCAGTGCGATTTTAAGTTTTTTTTTATCTGTCCAAATGCGTGTTGGTACGCGGTTGGAAGGTGGACTCTACGATCTGGGTGTTGCTTGATTGACACGTTGACGACTCAAAGAAAATACTTTGCTATATAGCACGAATCACAAAAAACATTTTTTTCTCAACACCATATGCGATTTGTTATTTGAACAAACAACATATCCATAGTGTATAAGCATCATCAAATATAATATATAATAATTTTGCGATCCGAATCAAATCTATAATACATACTCATAAATGTATTAGAAATATATATTTATATATCCGAAAGTGGAACATATAAATTTAGAATATCGAAACATCATTTGAAAAAAACAATACGTACTGTCCGGTTCAGCCAGGTGCTGAATAATTTTGGCATTCAATATTGTTTGCTGTCTGTTTTTTTTAAAAATAATTTAGCTTATCGATAGTGTTCGGATTTGTAAAATTTGAAGCTAGGTGGAGACAATACCTGGAAAATACAGACCCATGATAAAAGAAGCGTGAGATAATTCTTGTGGCAGTGTGTGGACCTGCCCTAGGTTGTTCAGTCGTAAATGATGACGGTAATTAATATATCCAACGTACGCACTTTCATTATTAATAATTGATTACTTCAGAATGTACG
>JAGVSQ010001483.1:0-29053 GCA_022683975.1 Rhyacophila evoluta | reverse complement strand
TTACCAGTTTTAAATAATTTAGAATTTAAAATCAATTTCCATCAAGCACTATCAGACGAAAATATTAATTAATATCATATTGAGTAAATAAAATACCTGTTTTAACATTCATGCACTTCAAGGTCGTTTCTATGTAATATTTTGATTGTGGCTCAAAATACACGTTTTTTATGCTTCCTGTAAAATTTGTTCCACGTGGGTCACGTCCTTTTTCTTTTCCACAGTCAATATATGTATATTTGTCGCTTAATCACATTTGAAGGCAAAAAGATAAATCGTCAATTCGGTATGAATGTGTAATAAGATTTCCCTAACACTAACTATACCGGAATATTCCATCTTTGATTGATGACATCTCTTCCTAACATATTCTAAATTTATAACTAAAATTATCGAATTTTCTAACCTTATATGAGAAGAATTAATACTTACAAGACCGGTCCGTATTTGAATTACTCTTTCGGCAAGATTATTAAATAATAAAAATGTTTATTCATAGAAAAATTAAAATATAATAGCCATTTCATAAAATTATATTCTTGTAAAGCACGAAGAAATATAAAATAATACTGTCCTGATGAAACATATTATAAATACATTTAAATTGAGAAGGATAATATTTATTATTTAAAAAATCTTCATGTTCCAATTTTGAAGTACAAATAGTAAAAACAGATTCCTTTTGAGAAAAGTTTTTAATTATGGAAAAAAAAAACATCTTTCGTACAGCCGGTTAATGCGTTCTGGATAACATTAATATGAGGATGGTCGAGATTTTACTAATTTTTTTATACCATATCCGCTTCAAATTTATTTGGAATCATATGTGTCTTCACAAAGTTCAGATGTCCACTCCGAATGTGGAGTGTAATATAACTCCGCAAAGTGAAAACATGTCTCGACTAACCTAACTACCAACCGCTAATCTATACGCTACTAGAGCGACAGTATATAGCAGTGGTCTTCCAACTTTGTCGACTCCCGGAACCTTTAGAATTATATTTTTTTTTCGGAGGACCCATATCATCATTAGAAAAATATATCTTGAAATAATATTCGAAATAGATCAATGAATTATAGTTACTTTATATAAAGGATATTATTGTATTTTTAATAAAAAAAATAATGTAATTTACTCATTAGTAACATCAACTCGTTCACCAGTTGTCTCCTATCCTTGCATTATATTTAGTGACTGTGCTGTGCTGAGATTTTTTTATACAATTTGTCGAAGTCAAGCTCTATTGATATTAATTGCAGTCGCATTTCATATTCTGTATTATTTTGAATTAACAGAGAGGTGCCGCAGAATCCCAGGGTTCCGCAAAACACAGATTGAAGACCACTGATATGTAGTATGCAGCACGTAAATAATAAATACGACAGTGATATTTTTAAATATATTCTACGGACCCATCGGGCCATCCAACTTGGTTGCCACAAGGACGAATTTCATTGCTTTTAAAAAGTTTGCGGCGTCATACGGCGAGCGTGATGATCTTGTCACATAAACTGCCTAACCAAACGAGTCTCTATTTTTTTTCAATTACCTTTTTTTCATTATATTTTTTTAAACTGTATCATACTTGAGTGCGTGGCAACCTAAGTATTGAATACTTTATATTTACTCCCGAAACATTCCTGTCAAATAAAGAAGATTACTTCTCGATATCAGAGCTCCAGGATACCCCTGATTGAGACTGGGTGTAAGGACGAAACGGATGGATAGTAGACACATTAGGTGGCATATATTAAACAGTTTCATCAGCACCGTATGCCTTTTGATATAAGAGAGTTTTGTAAGTCAGTTATCAAATCTACCGAGATAATTAAATAAGAAAACTTTGGAATACTAAAAGATGATATGTGTGATGTATAATGTAATGATATTCTCGTCGAATAAAGTAGATCGCTTATCGATATCAAAGCTCTGGGATACGCCTGATTAAAACCAAATGTAACGACAGGGCATGTGGATGGTTGGGACATTAGATAGTGTATAAATATTAAATCGTAAAAAAAAATTTATGCAGTAAAATGACAATTAAAGTTAACTATATTTTTGCATTTATTTCGTATTCGAGTAATATATTTTCTAGTGTTGTCGATTAACAAAGCCGTCCGTGGTCGTGACAACGGTGGGGGTAAGTAAGTTTCTATTTTAAGAGCACCCTTTTGAATAAATCCTGTCCCGTTTTAAAATTTCCCGGCGAACATAAAGTTTCTGCTCGAACTTGCATCTAGATTGCGATGCTCGTTTTGTTCGCGTTCTGTATTCTGAGATTTTCTCGAGACCTTTTATTATGCGAACATAGTTTGAATAAAGGGCGCGCATACATTCGCATAAATTCTTCATGCGTAACCGAAATCGACGAAAAAAATCAACAATTTCAACGTTCTCTATAAACGGTTCAAGTACGTGAGACAAATAGAAAAATAAAAAAAACTGTGAAAATTTCGAAGTATTTGAGATCTTGTGTTGTATCATTCAAACATCGTAACTTTTTCACTTATTTGCATTGAACATTTTTGCACATTTCTGCTCCAAGTTTAAACATATGGATCTACACGGTGTGTAGAAATGGAAAAAAATCTATGAGAATCGATTTCTCCAATCCCAGTTTCCCAGTCCAAAATGTTTAGGGAAGGTATAATTCCTTCGTGTATATCATGGGTGGCCAAAGTTTTGAATACTTGAATTTTGATAATAGTTTTAATAATAATATAATATAGTTAGTAGTAATTAATTATAAAGTTAATAGTGATAAAATAGTTTTGAATACTTGAATTTTTTGGCGGCGGTCTACTAACATTAACACTTGGCCTGCGGGAACCGTAATGTTACGTGATTGTGTACTCCTGCGGTTATCTGCCAGACTCGGAACGTTTCGTGCTTAATATTTTAAATATTTTGACAGCCACCTACCTGTTGTCAAATAATCTTACTACATTTTTATAAGTAAACCAGAAATTTTTCTCGCTCTATAATTCGTAAATGTCGTCACTTCTCATATTAATTTACAAGTGTGTAAAGCTTATTCTATCGTAGCCTATCATTTTGTACCAAAATTGTCTTCCTTGGTTTAATATACTTTTTTATTCAGTTCCAGTAAAACATTTGAAATACTTTCGTAAGTTTTAAATGAGCTTATTAATGCCAATGAGGATTATAATACATTTTTTCTCAAACATTAAAAATTAGGAAATGTTTCAGTTTTAAGTGATAATTATATAAGGTGTGACAATAATACAATACTGAGATGTTGATAAATTGGTTTTTCATACAATTTCTAGTGCAATAAACAAAAAATACTGAAATATTTAAAGCACTTCAGTAAAAATGTTGATTTACGCAAACGTTAAGCGCATTTTGCGAATTTGCCAAAAGTAGTCCGCAGGTTAATTGTTAAATGTAGTAGCTTAAAGCTAACAATAGTTTTAAATTAAAAATAACCATTGAAAATTCTAAAACTAATTCAATAATTTAATAACAGCAATTAATGATGACTTCACACAAACATAAAAATAGTATGTAAATAAAACAAGATGTTCTTTTATTTTAGTTTTGTTTATACGAACAATACGCTTATTATTATAAGTTTTTTATTAGCTTTACAATTGTGGTATGAGAGGGCGCGCTGAAAACATGACATTGCATATTTTTAGCCAGCTTATAATAGTTTGGTTCATAGCTACTTGGAGTTACTCGTAAACATACCGCCGAATGGTCATCCATCAAACGGCAGCAACGTTTTGTTTGACAATTTCTTATAGGGGATGGACAAATCTATTATGAAATGTTTTATGTGAAAAGTAAACAAAATTAATACACTTTTGTAAATTGGCCACGAAAAAAATCCACTGTATCTTATGATTATTGTTTTGACGCATAGGCGAGCGACTAGGAATGGATACGCGGTCAACGCTTTGGCCACTCTTGGTGTATATGATATTAAAATATGTGAGATAATAATGTTTATTTTCACCGTATCCTGTCTTAAAGTGGACGATATAAATTTACACAGTGTGATGATGTTCGCTTCAAAGTTGAGCATATGGACCTAGACGGTGTCAAGAAATGTTTTTATTATTTTGTTTCACGAGAAATGGTTGTCAATCCATTGTTAAATCCATTTCAGTTCCGCCATCAGATTGTTCAAATCCAACAACTGTGAGAATCAAACTCACAATCTCCGGCCGCAACGCGCGCTGACTAATCTCTTAAGCACCAGGACAACATTACTATGTATTGAGCCCGCAATAATTGTTAATTATTATATAAAAACACATTATTGGTATTTATAATTTTATATGTCGTTTTCAATATTGTATCCATATTAGTAGTGCGTTTTTTTCTTATAAATTACTACTCATAATTGAATGTGGTTAAGGAGAACACGTTCAAGCCACAACCTATCGATTCAGATTAAAACGGGATTAAAAATTTTCAGAAACAAAATAAGATTTTTTTATCATATGCGTTCAGAAATTGAAGCATATTAATCTTAAAAGTATAGAAATGATTTATTACTTTGACTTCAGATCTACTGATCTTCCATTTACTGCTTTGTTTTTTAAAAAATTGAAAAATCCAGGACTGAATGTCCAGTTATGAATAATTGGCTGATAGTAACTTGCTGAAAAAATAAGTCTTGACGATGAGGAGGTTTCAATTTTGTAAATAATTGTTACTCCCGTCATTAAGCTATGTATGTTTTAAAATATAATATTAATTTGGAAATGTGTATATCCATGATAACAAAAAGAAATTACAGTGTTTTTTTGATAGTGATCGTTTTACGTCTATCATTTTTGAGAATAAGAAAAATATTTAGCATTGATAGAATGTTTTTACAGAAAAAATTAAAGAAGCAAATGGTGATTTAACGAAATCCCTGTTGATTTATAATTTTTTTCACTACCTAAAAAATAATACCCAAAAACAGATATTTACGGAGTGAAAATTAATTTTGAAAATATGAAATACTTTCAATAATGAAGTGCAGTAAGTCGGACTTTAAGGTATTTTAATTTGAGAAAAAACAAATATCTAGACGCTAAAAATTTACAAAAAAATGTTTTATTTATGCGTATGCTTCTCGATAAATTTGCAACATTTTATTTTTTGATGTTACATTAAGAAAATGTAAACTGGATTATTTTAAAGACACTTTTTTCTTCACTAAAAAATTAATTTCACAAACGATAAAATTTCACCTCATTCGGTGAGACTTCGCATGCATTACGTTCGTTGCACACCGTATATTCACGTATAACGGGCATGGAAACTGGTTTTAAGAGAAGCAAGTCTATACCTAAGTACGATGACGTACTAGACAGACTTATTACTATATATAGTGCGTCTAAAAATTGTTTTAGGTACTTTTTATAAATTGTATTTATAATAAATATTAATATTAAATAAAATAATGGAAAAAATAAGTTTTGAAATTTATGTATAATTAGAGAAACATTAGCTGTCTGGTAATAATCTCCATAGGGAAATAAATACATGTCATAATAATACTGAAACCTTACTAAACCCATTTTTCAATTAAGTAATTGATAGCATGCATGATATTTATACAACCACCATTAAAAGCATGGCGAATATTTTAGTGTCGATTCCAGGCGCATATAAATTATATTCACGATGCTCTTGTGCACCCGATTCAAAATGTCACGTACCATAAACAAATATTATTAACCCTTTTATTAGTCAGTTATTTGTTTACACGCACGTTTTAAGCTAACTAATATCATAAAATCAATCAAATTGAATATGGTTATTTGTAAATAGTGCTCTTCTATTTCCAAAACAAGCAGAAAAGTTATTCCAAACTGGTAAGAATGTGTATAACATTACCATATGTGGTCGTTCCGGTATCAAATGAGCATTTAAGAACATATTTGAACCCATAAGACTGATTTATGTGACATTTTATCTATTTCTGTGAAAAGTAATATAAATTATCTTTCATTTCTCCATAAATCATAATATTTATAGAAAGAGTGTAAGAGGATTTTACAACGTGAAGTCAAATTTTTTTCTCATTTTATTTCGTAATGTTTACGTATTTTTTCTAACCTAAAATTTATGATATAATTGTAATGACTCTACCTCTAAGTGAAGTAAAGCATATGGATTTACACACTGTGAAGCTGTCCGCTTTGAATGAAATTACCTCCGTAATGAGACATGTTTTGACAAATTATTTTTCATGAGAATTTGTTATCAGATGATAGACTGACAGAATGAACATCCAGTCCTGAAAATTGAGATATTTTTTAAAATCCAGGAGATGTGGGAATTAAACCCGCATTCCCCCCATGCAAGGCGTGCACGTTAACCTTTCATGATTCCTTACTACTATAATATTTATAATCGAATAACTTGAAAAGAAAAAAATATAAAGTAACATTTATGACATCGTTTTATAATAATCGTAGGCAGGGCAAAACTATTTTAAATATAAATTCACAAAGGAATCTGTAGACTGGTTAATGAGCAAAACTTCTTTAGATCTCTCTTCAACGATGCTTACGCATATATATTACTAATAGATTCAAAACTAAAAATATAATGTTTTAAAAATTTCAACGCAGTGAAGTCACAGAAAGTTGTAGAATAAAAAACAACAAGCGACTTATCCGTAATGAAAATTATACATATTTTCTCGAAATAAAATAGCCAATTTTAGATAAAAAAAATAGAATACCTTTTAGTAAAATCCATTGAATTTTTAAAAAGTTTTGAATTAGTTGGTATTATTGAAATAAAGTTATTTATAAAATAATTAATATGCATCTGAATAAACACATAAAAATATATTTGTAATGTTATAAAATTGACCCTTATCTCTAGTTGGTAGCGCCCAACAATTTGAGGACTGTGGGTTCGAATCCCCATCTGTCGGATTTTAAAAATGCAAAACTGGATGCCCATTGGGTTGAGTATTTGTTTGACAAACATTTCCCGTGAAAAATAATCTGTCAAGACGTTTTTACATTGCGGATGTCCATATAAATACTCCTCTTTAGGGGTAGATATTTTCATTCTGTGTAGATCCATATATTCCACGTTGGGAGTGAACATGGTATAAAAAAGTGATAAAATTGATTTAAGCACAGTATCATGGTGAAACATTGATCATGAATAATAATTTATACTTATTTTGATAAAAACATCTATTAATATTAAACATTTTATTTGTGCGTATTAATCTTCCATATTTTTTGTGCGTATTAAAAAAAGCTAGACCATAATATACAAAATTACAATTGGTAGCATTTATCGCTGATATTACGACGAAACAAAAGGATTAGATACAATTATTTTCAAGAGCTTTGATGTCTTATTAATGTAGCCATATCGTCAAATCCATTAAATTATTATAATTCCAATCAATATATTTATAAAGCCAGTTTGTATTATTCTTGAAATAAAAGTGAATTATTGTTTTCTGTTTTTTTTCTTTACCAGAGTAGGCGTTACAAGAAAATACTTTTGAATTATTACCCCCGCTTCAAAGTTTTCAGCAAACAGTCGTTGAAAAAAAAATGAAAGAAAAGCTCTTCGATATAAATCTCTTCAAAACACACGTAATATATTTTTGTTGTGGCTATGAATAGAAACTCTTTCAAACAACACAGGTGTATGGGGTTATTAGAAACCATGAAATAACACGACAAAGTGTTTGTTAAATAATGCTGACATGCACGGGAATATTCTGCCATGAGAAATACGAGTATTGCTACGTTCATTAAATTGTATCAAAGGGACCAATGACAGTTAAAATGATACCATTATGTGGCTGCCTATTCTATACTCTATTATCGTACAAAATGACTAGACAAGATAATGTAAGTGACTTAGAGCATAGACAAGATTGATTTGATACGGTAGAATAGGTAAATCGATTTACAAAGATTTAATCAAATCCTTATTGTGTGTAATTAATTTTTAATATTAGACGTGTATAATTAAATCGATTATTGACTTTGAATTTGCTTTATTGATAAAAGCCGATGAAAAAAGTTGTGTAGCTCTAATTGAAACTATAGTTGGACCTCAATATGACGGACTAATGCAGGTGAGAGGATATTCGTTAAAACCAAAAGTCCGTCATATAAAAATCGGGTTTCTGGCTTCATTATTATTTTTAGATTCAAGAAAAGAATCAAGTTTTGTTTAACCATATAAAATTACGAAAATCTTAAGGTGAGCATTGTCGATTATATTAAAATGTAATAGCATATGTGACTAGTAAAGTTTTCTATAAATGGAAAGTTTCATGTGGCTTTATTTTAAAAAATACGAAATATATGTAGAATCCTCATTTCAACACAATTTATGCATACATATTACGTACAAGTATCACTCTCAAAGGGAGATAGAATACAATATTAATTAGATTGGCCTTTATTAGGGTCATCTACAATAATCTTTTAATTTATTAATTACGTACATTCCATACACTCGTTTAGGTAGCAACGCCAAAGAGTAATTTGAGACTAAATACAGAACAAAATATTTCAATGCATAATTAACCTAGCTTTAATATTCCATGATCGCTAAAACGATTTGCATATGAACCATCTCGAGATGTAATTAGTTTAATCATATCGTTGTATTACTGGCAAAAGACGTTAAAGTGAAAAAGTGAATTTTGAAATAATCGAGTTTTAATGTTTGAATCTCTCTGTTCAATACATTTACGACAATTTCTTAAGGTCTATGTATTATGTATAATAGATTATCGTAAAATGTATTTAATAGACAGACTCAAACATTACAAGTCGATTATTTCAAAACTCACTTTAACGCCTTTTGTCAGTAATACAACGAAATGTATCGTATGAAAATGCTTATTGGAAAACATTAATGAGAACTATATATAGTCCGTGCTTGTGGTTCTGAGTGTGAATAATCTATTTTGTGTAGTTTTATTGTGCGTTTGACGATATTCTACTTTTTTACAAAAAAGGTTTCATTTTCACATATTATTACATAAGTTTTCATATTTATTGGTTTTATTCTAAGCACTATCAGATTCAACAATGTATTACTTTAGAATAAATAAACGGTAGAATATATGAAATATACATTTAAAAAAATATTAGATATATAGGTAGTCTTGAGTTACGAGATATCGACTTACGTGAATTTACAGGTCCGCGATTTGAAAAAAAGCTGTAGAATTTTATGAAGAAGGTTACATTATGCACCATTGATTTTCGATCAAATATCTGTGTAAAAGTTACAAAATTGAATTCGTACATTTATAAACGGGTTTGTTTCTCTAGTTACGCGTTTACACATGTAAAACTTTAAGAAGGAATTAATCGTGTAACTCGAAGACTAGGTATGTTATTATGATAATTGTTGGATGGAAAACATTTTAAATTAGTAGAATTATATCTCATATTTCAGTTTCACGATTCAGTATTTTCAGGCTATATCTCAAAGTATAGACAAAATAAATACTCCAAAACACATAGACGTGTTACACGGGAAAATTACGTGAGATCTACTGTGATGTATATCGTTCAAAATGTACATTATTCATATTTTCTTCTACCATGACCGCTCCAAAGTAAAGCATATGGATCGACAAAGTATAAAGATGTTCTCTATAAAAGCGAAATATGTGGTTGTATGTTATGTGAAGACATGTATTGGAACATTTTATTTGTAATAATTGATCAAAACATTGGGTATTCAGACGTACATGTTAATTTTTAAAAATCCAGTAGTTGTAAGAATGGAGCCTACAATTTCCGGCTTCAAAGCGCACACGCCAATCTCTTAGCCATCGGAAACATACATATCATGCATATACTACATAAATTTAATATTTATAGTTTACACATTAAGCAAATATTAAATCTATAAAAAGACTACATTGTGATTCGTAAACTTGATTTTATTAAGCGATAAAATATTATCAAATGTAAATCTTAACCATATTAATGATTTACTGAAAAATGGTTTTAATGTAGAAATATTGAAAAATTGTAGATTGTTGATCGATATCTTCAATTTGCTATTCAACTTTTCAGGCCGCATATATTAAAACAAAGTATAATATATACTGGCAAAACACGTGAAAATTACTCTAATATCAAATATATCAACCAAAAGTCTACAATAAATACCACAACGCAGAAATAAAACCATTTATTGTCAATATATATATTTTGAAAGTATTATCGTTAACATAAATTTTTAAGTCTCAAATGAGCTTTCGACTAGTCATTAACACACCATTTAGGTAATTGTTCCAATGACAGCTAGTCTAGTAATGCGTATCACTTAAACGGAAATATCAATAATTTTAAATAGATTCAAATGTTTCATCGATGTAGTCATGAACTGACGTCAAGCTTGAATAACGATATATCGTCGTATTACTGGCAAAAGACGTTAAGGTGAAAAAGTGAGTTTTGAAATAATCGAGTTTTAATGTTTGAGGTTCTCTGTTAAATAGATTTTACGACAATTTCTTGAGGTATAATGGTTATACTTTAAGAAACTGTCGTAAAATCTATTTGACAGAGAGATTCAAACACTAAAACTAGATTATTTCAAAACTCACTTGTTGACTTTAACGACTTTTGCCAGTAATACGACGATATAATAATAGCACCACTTACAACTGGATGTAGTTAAGCAGAAGACGTCCAAGCTACAGATTGTTTTTTTTTTTTTTTTTTTAATTTTATTGTATAAAATGATTTGAAAACATCAGTTATTATTAATATGAAAAAAAATTCAAACAAAAATATACATCCCGGAGAAGTAATTGCTCTTTTTTCTAATCCGCATACTACAATTTACAAAAAAATAATATCTAAAAAACGTCTTCGTGGTTGGAACGTTTTCGGCTTTGAACTTATTCTGAATTATAATAATTATCATAATACCACATTCAAATAATTTTCAATAAATGTACGTATATATTGTTGTATTGTATTATATCGATATATTAATTTATTAAAAACAAAAAATACACTGTATAACCAATTTCAAGGTAATATATATTGCATAAATAAATAAAAAAGACTAATATAATGTAAATAAAGTCCAAGCACAAAACGATCAAATTTTTCATTAGTATCCACAAAAAATTCAATTACTTAAGAAGTACGTTTTTCAATAATCTAATAACTAGGAAAAATGTAGTATATGCCATGTACATATCGAAATTTCATATTACGGTCTAAATAATATATAATTTATACTGGATATTAATTTGTTACTTTAAAATTTCAACCGTGTTTTTTTCTTGTTTGCTACTATGTGGCTTGGGCGTCTTCTGCTTAACTACATCTAACTTATCATACAAATCTTGCAACGTTATTGTTCGCTTATCGTCTATCTCAAAATTTTACAAAAAAACATTGACGCTATTTGTTAGAAAATAATGAAAACTATCTTATAGTAATGGCTCGTAACTTTATTAAGATAAATATTTGAGTTACAAGCGATTGTCTCATGATGGATTTAATAAGTATTTGTTAATAAATAACGTCAAAAAGGTTTTCGTAAAATTTTGAGGCAGGAGGTCTTGGTAACAAGCGGTCAATATAGCATACTACTTGTAGAAGGTACTGAATGTGTGGAATAATTATGAAAATCATTTTACACATAATATGAGTGCCGTAAAAAAGAATGAAACAGGTGCGATGATGTATACTATATGGTAGTATGATATATATAACTGTGTGAAAAAGACAATTGTGTTTTTTTATTAACATGGCCGTCTCAAAAGTAGGACACACGTAACCATACAGTGTGATGAAATCCATTCGAGAATAATTGGAGTAAACTAATCCCCGCATTGTGAAGATTTTTTTTGGCAGTTTTTTTTTATCAAAGTTTATTGCCAGATAATTGCTAACCTATTAGGCCATTCGTTCTTCAGTCCTATATCTTCAGATTATTAAAAATCCAGCATTCTTGAATCGAACCCGTAATCTTTCGATCCAAAACGTACCCTTTAACCTCTCGGCTACCGCGGAGAAAACAATTGTTTACGACGTACAAATACAAATGATAGAATAATAATAATACGTTGAAATAATAGATTATTAGTGCTATGATTTTGGATTGAGTGGAATTCAAATGTATTTACAAGAACTTCCGAAAGTTTTCAGTGTTTCAGTGAAACGTGAAATCCCCAATAGTTAGGTTAGAACTCATCTGGTAAACAAATCTTTACTTTGAATTGGTATCCTCGACACAGCTATTGTTTGAGTATTAGAGCGGTTTTGTTCAATTGTCTAATTTAAACCAGAAATAGTGGTGTATTTTAATTCAATTGAGTAAACTATTACATATGTAAGTCTTTGAAGGAAATGTTTGGTTAATAATAGTATATTTGTTCAAATCCCGGTTGCTTGTCATTGACAAGTCGAATGTTTGCTTTAAAAAATGTCGCTAAATTGTTTATTTCTCAATGTTGTTAATAGCTTGTGATTGATTGACGTGAATTAGTTTGAGTATGTAGGAATGAAGATCAATATAATAAGCTGTAGTAATGATTCTGAATGCATCTATTAATTTAAAACCATATATTATAATATATAAAAACTACACTATTAGCTTTTTTTGCCGTGTGCTTATAAAATTTTCTGAAGATACTAAAGGCCGATAATTACAAGTTACGTTTAAAAACGTATATAATAATATAAATCAACGATGAGTTAAATTTATAAAGAAATATTATGTTTTATAAACTTTCTTAAGTTCAGTCAGCTTTTTTAACATTAACGATCGTTTTGGAATGAAAAAAAAACTAACCAAAGTTTCAAGTAGTGCTCGAAATATGTTTGCTGTGCAATGAGTTTAGTCGAAATGCAAACAGACGATTTTCAGTTACAAAGTTTGCCTTTTGAGAGAGTATTTTTCATTGAAGTTTTCATTGTTATATTTATTTAACAAGAAGTTGCAACTGTAATATATGCTTCTTTTATTTGTTGTATCATTTACATTAAACTTTTAAGTTAACAACGTATCAATTCTTAGTAACAACCCCATAACAACAAGCCCATACACCTATAGTCTACCTGCAGGTCAGGGACTGTCAATCCGTGACAATGGTTAAGATTAACCACTTCATCGCCACATGTTTGTAGAAACAGCGCGCCGGTACGCCACGTATTTTACGATCCTGTACACCGTATACACGATCCTTTTTGGTTTGTTAATATTTTAAAATAGTCATAGATGTCGTTGTGAGAAAATCTGAATTAATTTTGTAATACATCTTTCGAATATGGCGAAGCGCGCACAGCTGCGCTTATGGCGATCGTCTACGTAGAGCGCACAGGTGTGCTTACGGCGATCTACGGGTTAAGATAACCCACACAGTATACAGTTTTTTTAAAAAGTTGTGTACTGTTGGTTCGATCGATAGTCTCGTGTTGCATGTCATGCTTGTTTCACATACTGCCTCTGTCCTATTTGCCGCCATGGATTGACAGTTCCCGATCTGCATGTAGATTGAAAGTGTATAGAAACCATAATACTACTTCTTCGTACATTTTTAATTATCACGTAATCATATAAATTATTAATTATAAAATTGTAATTGTCTAACGCAAAAGTAGTGTGAATTTACTGGATTTAAAAAAAATCTAAAAATGCAGTAATGGATGCCTATTCAGTTGAGAAAAAGTCAGATAGCCAATAATCATTTTTAAAATAAAACTATCAAGACACGTTTTCACATTGGAGAGATCCATATACCCTACTTTTGAAGCAGACATCTTTATACGTAGATCCATTTGCTCCAGTTTTGAAGTGAAATTGGCGAAAAAATTCAATTTGCATTTATTGCAATAATTATATTGTTGACGATTTTATGTGATGAAGAAGTTTATTTATAAATTATTTTTTAAACTGCAACCTGGAATTTACTGACACGCTATGCGAGCCAAAGTAATAATACATAACTATGTAAATATTCTGAGTAGCCAGAGTTAATTTAATTAAAAAGTTCTTAAATTATTTCTATCATGCAACTGAAATTGGATCGTGTGTGTGAATGTACATTTATCATATTAATATTGTAATATATTATGAGGAGTCAATTCAAATATCGTTGCAAATTCACGTCATAGCAAGGGTTCAATGATAACTTCACATTATTTGCCCGAACAAACTGCCTTTGACAGAACATTTAGCGTGTATAAGACTCGAGGCTATAATCTGAATTGGACGCGAAATAAAGCACTCTGCCTGGTGGGGCATATTGTATCATACGAAATACTATAGACGTTGATTGTTACTGGAGCGTGGCATTGTCATAAAAAAGAGATTTATCTCTTCCAAAATAGAGCAATTTAAGAACGGGATTGTGTATATTATAGACATAAAGCTATTTTCTTACTACAACGCTTAATAGATAAGAACAACATTCATATTAATTACTTAGCATTGTATGAAAATGAGGGTTAATAATTATTACTCACATAGACATTTAATAATACAATGATACTTGCAATATTTATTCTCATAGCTGTGAGATGATTCGAATCATGTTGGATAAACTGTTAAAATAAATCCTATCCAGTATAATGGCTTAAGAGACTAAATTTTGTTCGATTTTTGTAAAAAAATAAAAAAAACTATTAATAGAAAAATTGATGAAAAAATTTGAAGTGATATAAAAATATTTTATATCTTCTTTCCATATGTCCCCTGCGATATGTTTTGGCCCTATTTATTTCCAAGCTGATGAAAATTAAAAAAAAAAATGAAAATAAATAAGATTTTTTTTTAAACATGGATGTTTGAATGAGGGAAATTAGTAACACCCAGATTAGTGTAATTCTACGTATTGATTATATTTTGAATAAATTATTAATAATAGTTAAAGGGGACTACACACATTCAAGTTTGTATGCACAGTATTTTGTGTGTGACCATTTTTTTATGCTGAAAACGGAACATCTATTAATTTTAGGTAATACTATGTGTATTTAATATAAGCCATAAGACCGACCATCTAAAGACATACAATGAAATAAAAAATAAAACAATCGTTGATATTGGTTTCTTCAATTGTTATTGTTATTTAATAATAACATACTCAATTTGACCAACAACATGTACTGTGGGTCTTGACAGTTAATAGTTTATACAACAAAACGAAATTAAAATAATCGTACATTTTTTCGTACTTTTTCATTGTTTAAAAAATGTCAGTATTAAATATTAAACGATATGAAAATAATAGTAAATTTATTCAAACGATAATTAGTAATTCTAACTGATGTTAGAGAGACTGAAAAGTCTGAACTGGGTTCATTTTTTTTCTTCGTCACTCTCGTTGTAAAGTTCGTAAATCGGAAACAATGAAATAGCAGTGTTCAAATATCGTAAATTATTTGAAAAATTGCCTGAAGACTAATTATAGTGAAAACATCTTTAAACTGTGGATATTTATCTATACGCTCTTCTTTAAGAGAGGATATGGTATTTAATAAGATATTTATATAACAGATTTGGTTATGACATTCAAAGTTATTTCAAAGAAAGCGAGATCATTTGCAATATTTTAATGTAATAATAATCATGAATACCATAGAAAACAAGTTTAAATAATATGAAACCAAAATAAGTGTGGAAACAATTTCGCAGAATTTTATGGAACAGAATTATTCTACCTTCAGCTCACTCTTTGAACTTTGTTCTTGAATTAATATTTTTTTGAGAACAATATTTCTTTAGAAAGCAATTAATTTATCCGAAATTTTTCTTTTCGTATATTTGATAATCGTCTGTAAAATACGACCGTCGTAAATACATGCGAGTGCGTAACAGCGAATGATGGTTATTTTAAAGATGGGCCAACAATGTCGGAGATTAACTCGGCACGCCTTTTAACTTTCCGAATCCTGTCTGACAGATTATAATGAATGTCATTTGTATACAAAGACAAAATATTTCAGAGTTTTAAGAGAGTTACAAAAGCACTTCGATACAAAATAATATTGTTTGTTTTAATACAACCCAATGGCTTAAAGTGCAATGTTAATAAATTCGCTTTTAGCTGAAAATTACTTAATAATAACACCATGCTACATGCACTCCCTCATTAATTTTCCAATTGAAAGTCATTTAAATATATCAAAAAAACCTCATAAGAAAATTTGTTTTCCTAAGACAATAACTTTAAACACCAAATTTACGGAATGATACTGCAGATTTTTACAATATTGATAATAAAAAATATTGCACAATCATCGAGCAATATTTAGTGATACATCAAATTCACGTAAAGCACGTTGATAGTACTTAATTAATTAAATTATTTTAGATATAAATTATATAATAATATGTAACTAGTTATCTTTCCTTACTGGATTCACTAAAATGGCTATGTAAGCGTAAATACGTCGTATTGGTATGTTAAATTTGATTAAGCTTATTTTTCGACTAACCAATGACAATTTGCACTTCACTACTAATGACCTAAATCCCCCATTTGTATAAGTTTGATAAATAATGGCAATGCAAAACTTGGTACCATACGGGCTTTGTTGACAACTAATTCTCATAAAAATCTATCTCTGTAAAGATGAGCCTTCACGCTGTGAATATTTGTAATATACTCGTGTACCTATTTATGAAATTGTATTATTGTAGTTAAAATGTTGTATACGGAACAAAATATATGTTTTATGCAAATATTTGTAGTGACGCCAAAACGGAATGAAGTTATTAAATATGTTTAACTTATTTCTTCTCGCTGCAACTATAATGTGGTTGAATGTTTTAATTAGTTGCATAAATTAATTTGAAAACAAATTACCCCAAGAAAACTAGCAACCGCCATTTTAAATTGCGACTCTAAGATTTTCCACTTTAAATTTCACACAAACAAGTTTTTTACTTGCATTATAGTAAATGTATTTACCTTAAAATTTATTTAAATACATTAAACATTGTCAATCATATTTCAATCGATTAATACATATATGTGATCTATTGCTAGAAGTGCTTCTGTTAGACATTGGCCATTTTGTCTTGTATCAGAAAGTAATTAAAAAATGTCCCGTCTTTTAATATAATACTTGAAAATTCTGCGTTATTAACTGCCTTAAAATTGTCAATATAGTATATATATGTAGGGTGTATCTGCAAAGTGTATTTATTTCACTATGCTAAAATTAAAAAAAAAAGTATTTTGCATATATTGTTGCATGGTTTTTAATATTTCAGAAAATGATTTTTTCTACTTGTTTGCATGTTGTATGTTTCTTCTGTATACAATGTACTAGTTCATAATCTTCTCATTTAAATTTTGACATAGTGGCATAAGTTTACTTTGAAAATATATCCTTTGTTACTTTCTATACAAAAGAATGACACTATAAATATGTGTGCATGATAAAGTCACTTAAATTAATCAATTGAATATAGTAAAGCAAACGTCGAAGCCACAAAGTAACAGATAAGAGAAAAACGCGATTGAAATTTTAATGAAACAAATTAATATTTAGTATGAATTTTATACATTTAAGACTTTAAATTTAAATACTACATCTTTCTTTATTGTTAAATTATAGAAAAACATACTACTTTAAAAGTTATTGAATGGTTTGTGGGTGCTAATTTAAATATTGCTCGTTTTGTGCTTAGATTTTTATTAATTTGTATTAGTCTTTGCCTATAAAATCTTGAAATTGGTTATATTTAGTATGCTTTTATTTATTAATAAAACGATGTATATATGTACAATAAAATACAATAAAACGTACGTACTTTTTTGAAACACCACGTGGAAGTGACGTTATGATAAAACTTTAATTTATTTAGAATACGTAGGGCCAAAAAAATATTTTAATTGAGTAATTTTATATTTAAATTTCAAAGCTGAAAACGTTTAAGCCACACGGTTTTTACATATTGTTTTTTTTAATCATTAGTATGCGAGTTAGAAAAAAAAGTTATACTGGGTATATATTTCTGATTGGGTGTCTTTGTCATATTATTGATGTTTTCGAAGCATTATATGAAATACAATCAATAATTTCAATTTGTGGCTTGGATGTCTTCTCCTCAACTATATCCAATTGATATAAAATATTGGGCACGTTTTGTAATATACATAAGATGATTTTTAAGATAACGTGATTTAGTGGTAAAAAATATAACTAAAATCATATTGTACGTATGAAAATGTGATTTTCGTCATAATATACTCACGTAGTCTGCTGTTCATGTTATCACGGTGCTGTTTATGAACTAAAATTCAATTAAAACGACACTAGATATGGTTACTGAACATGTGCCCAAGCCTCGCAGGAATGTTCAAAGCTCGTGTAGCACCACTCCAATGCATCATCAATTGTTTAATTTTCACCCACCTGATATTCGTAATGTCCGATATTATTTGATGTCGATATTGTCGTTAGGAAAATTTGAGAGGGAGAGATAATTTAAAAACTAATTATATCTGAAGTGATTTTTAGCACCGTAAATTTATAAACACCTATTTGTTAATTAAATACTTCAAACGATTGTTTTTGCTGCCTTTATAATTAAGCATATTTTTACTTATAAGGGTAATTTGTCTCCTCAGTAGCGTAGTTAGCAGCGTGCGTGCCTATTAATCTGAGGAATGCAGATTCGATCCCTCATCTTTCGGAAAAAATCGGAAAAATCCAAAAGTGCAGAACTGAACGTCCATCGGGTCGAGCAATTATCTGACATACAATTCTCGTAAAAAAATAGTCTGTTAAGACATCTTCACGTTGCGGAGATCCATGTAGTCCACTCTTGGAGTGGATATCTCTACATCGTAGAAATCCATATGCTGCACGTCGGGAGCAAACGTAGTATATAAAAAAAGATTGACATAATTTCATAATTGATAAGAGCATTAATAAACTGAAAAAAATATAAAAATTGTCGCTAATATTTTTTTTTACTTAAAATTTAACTAAAATGTAGACATGTGTTATCGATATTAATAATATATTTATATAATTAATATTTTTGACTGATGGTGCTTGATGGAAATTGATTTTAATTTAGAATTTGAATATATTTATAATTTATTTTGTATAACAAAGATGATCAATAATGCTTTATAGATATTATCATCTATCTCATCTAAGATATCTTGTTTGTTAATGGTAATATAGAATTATCAAGAATTATTATTATAGATATATTTTGAATTTTGAATACTGATTACGATGGCATAATCACGAAATAAACAGCGACATAATCAAATGTTTCTTGCTTTCAATACATGCTATTCAAGTTCGGGTAAACGGTCACACTTAAATATAACTGAAAATAATCTTAAAAAGTACAAAATGATTAGCTGAGTTAATTCTTGTAGATTTAAAATATCAATTTCATCAATTTATTACAGTTTATTTATTTAAATAAAACGTAAATATCCGCTTTTCAAAAGCGTAAACGTACGAACTGCAAAAAAATTTCTGAATTGCATTTTCCTGTAATTCAATATTCATGCATATAACGATGTTGTCCGTATACATTGAACATTCAATCCGAGACTTGTTTGCAGTTACAAATCTTGTTATAGAGAGTCTTCGTCTACTCAAATGAACGCAAGTATAATAAATTTTCATTTTTTAAATAAATCTTGCCAGTTGATTGCATCTCCACGTTTACTCCGATGAGAACATGCTAGCAAAGATGAACAGCAGTGGAAAACCGAACAGTCTTCAAGATTATTTTTGATAAAATCTGTTTCTCGAGTTATCTATTTATCGTAACATTTGCTTTTTCGAACGCAATATCAATCGATATTTTCCCTTGGCCTGGAAAATTACCATACGCGTAAAAACCTTTTTTTGAGTCATTTTCTTTCTTACGTTTACATTTTTTGCTAACGTAAACATGGACCAAAAGTGGAAAAAGGGTTATTTTTCAATTCATCTCGTAATACAAAAATATTTTTCGAAAATAATACTTCGGATATTACATTCTGTAAGTATGAAGATATAGTAATATAATATGTCGGGATAGAAGTATGTTTTTTTGTTTATGTGTCGGCATAAAGTCTGTTGGATAAAAATGAAATGGCAAATATTCGAAAATAAATAAAAATAAAAGTGTCTTTTTACTGTTGATTGCTTCTTCTTCATCATCATATTTTTATAACTCTTGGTAAGAAATGGCTTCTTCCAGACAATTTTATACTTCATGCTATATTGCGTCAACTAGTAACACAAACAGCTGATAGATCTCTTTCTTCGCCATTTATTTATTAAGTTCTACCACAAATTAGACATAAAAAATAATAGTTTAAGAATTACTCACATATTAATATTTGATCTAATATCACAAGTTTCCAACACATAACAAAGCACTTGTTTTGCAGATGACTTTAGCAAAATATATATAATTTCTCTCTAATAGTCTCTGATGTATGTGAAACACATATTTATTTTTAAAGCCTGAAAATAAATAGAGAAATGAAGTATATTTTCAAAAAATATATTTTTCTCATTTTTGTAGATCTATAAATTTCTGTTACACACCAGTTTATTGAAATATCAATGCAATGAAGTTATCTATTCGTTAAGCTTAAGATATATACATACGGCTCATATCGATTTAATGGGAAAGCTTTGTCTTAGAAACTTTTTATTTCTACAAGCTTTTTTAAAAGCTAATGTTTATTTATGGTATATTTTATATTTATAAGCAAATAGTAAAAATAATTTATTTTCTCTCGTTGGTTGCCTATTGCTTTAAAATGATAATATTGGCGCTGAGATAAAATGAACATCTTATTGAGCGATAAACGGCAAGCGACGTGCTGGGAAGATTTTTTTTTATATTTCCCCGCAAGTCGCTTGGAATTTTCCGTTTGTGGCGAGGCTGCTATTATATCCACAGGTGTAGAAAAGCACTTTTCCACGGCGCCTTTATACGTGACAAGATGAAAGCAATCAAAAACATAATTTATTTCTGTATAATTTTGATTAAAAAATGTTTTAAGATTGTTTTCATTTTAAGAAACATGAAATGATAGTTTCTCACGACAACTAACCTACAAATGTTTTACTACGTTACGTTATAATTTATACAAAGAAGTTGATGATTAAAGTACTTTATTGTATTTGTTATTAAGAATATGATTTGAACATATTATATATAAGTTACCCTCAACAGTAATAAACATACATTTATTTAATTAATATTATATTATATTATAAACCGTAACGTATTTCGAACATTTAAATCTACGAAATGTGAATCGACTTTTTTGTTAAAAAATTGTTCATAATATTTTGTGTAAATTAAAAATTCGTTGATTTTTAGCCAGTTCTGGGATTTGAATTCGTGACCGCTGGTGCTGGGAAATACATTGACATGCATGCTACCTGCTTAATAATTGGCTGAAAAATAAATGTGAATAAAATTTGTTTTCGCTTAAGGAATTAGTTTATTGATATGCAAATAGTTATTGTGAGTGGATGTATTAATTTAATTATAATATATTCCAGCAATTATGCTGATAAAAATTACTGTTATATATTGTTTAAGATGTCTACTTACAATGTGCGGTTCATAAAGCTTCACAATGTGAATTGAATTGAATTAAAGATTGATTTTTACAAAGATTATTATCCGCCGATTGCAAAATTTGTCGGACATCCAGTAATTTTAAATATTGTATTAAAACTCCTTATACGACTGGGGGCTTATAACACATCAGTATAATATAATATGATGTTATGTATTAAATATATACTACAGCATATAATATGTTTTTTTTAGATTTAGTCTATTCATTTCATTAACTTATTTAGCATGTTGCAAGTATGACAGATTATAAATTCATAACGTCGCATACAAAAAAACAACAAAATAGGATAAATTATTTGTATGTACCATGTTATATCTCCATGAATCTACACAGTGTAAAGATATCCACTCCGAGTAGATTATATGGTTCTCCGTAATGTGAGAACATGTATTAACAGATTATTTTTAGACGAGAATTGTTGTTTGTCAGATAATTCCTTACAATATCCAGTTCTTTATTTTCGGATTTATTATTATATTAATCGAACCCACATTCCTTGAATTACGAGGCACACGCGCTGACCTCTACGCTAATACTCGAAATAGATATGCAGTGCAAAAAAGTACCTATGTAAGATTGCTATAAACAAAGACAATTCAGAAAAAAAGGATTTGTCAAGAGAGCTTAACAGATCTAATTCTACAAATATATAAAATAGCATCCATTTAAACTCGTTATTACTGAGGTGGATGATTTGAACGACCGCGCCAAATTTGATAGGAAAAACCATGCCGTTCCGTATTGGCATTCTTACTGGTAGATTACTACCATAGTTTGGAATAAAAGAGACGTGACACACACCTAGCGAAATTGGCAGAATTTTCGATTTCATCACCCATAAATCTATAACAATCTTGGCTAATTATATATTCATACTCGATCAAGAGTATTTATTGGGTTATTAGCGAATGAAAATATAAAGATTGTGAAGTTTATGAAAGCAGGTAATAAAAAATGTTTACAATTGAAATTTCAAAGTTTTTTATTCAGCCGTAGAAATAAAATTGCGGAGTAAGCACGGAAGCTTCGTAAGATAATTTGAATTAGCAAGCTTTTAAAAAAATGATGTCCGGTCAACGGTCACGACAGCAGGTCGCTATTGAAATTGAGTTCATTGTTATAAAGATAGAAGCAATCAGGTTAAAAATCTATTTTCCTAACACATCACGACATCCGATATAAAGGCTCGCCCATGCGGAATATTGAAAAGGCGAGTATCCTTTTGTGCCTGGTTAAAGGAGTGAGTGTTGGAGCTTTCGGCTAAGCAAGGACAATAAAAAGTTCTCTGAAAATAATATCGTGGCTTTTATCCCTTAATCATTACATATTTTATTTTTATAAATGGTCAGGCTACCCCGTCATTTTTTTTGCTCTGCAACACACTGATTGAATTTTTTCTATTTTTCTTTTGTTTCAACTCGCCGCGTTAACCTTTTTTAATTACAGAAACAGTATTACTACGATAATTTAATCCAACTCATGATAACCGACTGTTATTATTTACTGACAGTTCTTGACTATTTCGACCAACTTCTTTCAGCAACTATATTTTTTCGCCCTCTTAGTGTATTAAATTCATTTTTGTTTTTAATTTGTGAACTTTCACATTGATTGCTATTTGATATCCAGCTTTGTTTTTTTACTAAAACCGTTCTGACAGTGGAATATAAGCATCTATTTAGTGTGAAAACATTTACACCAAAAGTAAAGTATACGTATTTTTTCAATGTGAATACATGTCTTGACAAATTATTTTTCAAGTGAATCAATTGTCAAGCATTAGCTAAACTCAATAAAGATCAAGTCCTGCACTTTTTGAGTTTTTTTTGAATCTAGCAGATGTTGAAATCAAACCATTAATACTTAGATTCAAAGCACGTACGCTAATTTCTTGATTACCGAGAAGACATTGTCTTTTCGTCTAAATTTTTTTACCATATCCGTTCCAAAAGTGAAGTATATGGATTTACACGATTTGTGAATTGTCCAGTCCAGAAAATGTATTATGTAATTCATTTGTGAAATAAAATTGATAAGAATTCGTTGCTAGACTATTGCTCAACCAATCGTGCATCAGCTCTGAATATAAAAATTCAGCGGGTGTAAGAATGGCATCCGAAACCTCCAGCCCCAAGGTGAGCCCACTGGACGCTCAGCCACTGGGGAGACAATTACCCCTGGGAGACAATGTCATATAGCATTGAGCTGATAATCAATTTTCATCGAGTGCCATTCTATGTCGACGTTATAGAGTAATTAACTGAAGTGTGTTTAATGATCTTTTGAAACAGTTTGTCCCTTTTCTGTAAGTAATAGTTTAATCCAGTGTCTAACTGTATGCCTAGATTATTTATTACTACGAATATTTAAATAGTTTTTATTGAGAAACGATGATTTTAAAATAATAGGTGTCTTTTTAAAAACTCAGTTAATATTCAGAAATTGTGCGTATTTACTATAAAATAAACCTTTATAACTATCATGTAAAAATATTTTTGAAAATCAAGTAAAAAACTTTTTGTTGCTATTTTAACATAGGTCGTATTCAATTAATTATATTATATCTAAGCAAGAGTAACAAAATATTATCAATATAAATGTATATAAATTTTAGACATGTGTAAAACATGTTTTCTATGAATATTCCCGTGATACATGAAACATAATTACTTACTTCTATGTTAATTTGTAATTTCCAATACTTATCAGAGTGACAGTCGCTCGGACAGTTGATGAGTAATTTCTGCCACCGTCCACAAAAGATAAGCATACAAATATGATTTATGATATATAAATGAAAGCTATGCGATAATATGAATATACGATATTTAAAAACACACTGTAATTCATACATTGTTGTTTGTTATTGTAATAAACGGCATTTCGTATTATATTAATTATATATTGTATTGTGCGTTGACTTGATAATTCGAATATTATAAATATAAAATGACTTTAAATAAATAGTGCAGATGTTAGTTTATATTGCATGATGTCTAAGCATAATCAAAACATTCTATACATACGAATATAATATTGATTGTAATTTATAAATGTTTGTATTGTAAACTTATTTCTAAATTTTATAAAAGAATTTCTTAAGAAACTGAACATGAAAAAAAGTATGCGTAAAGTTTATCATGTTTTCTATTATAGATGTGGAGCATATAAGTATTTCACAGTATAAAAATGTCTAATATAGAAATTGGGTTTTCGTTGTGTGAAGAATTTTTTTGCAAAAATTAGTTATCAAAAATACTCATCCAATATATTTATGTAGTTGTATATGCTTGTATTTTTTAAAATTCAGCAGATGTTGGAGTGGAAAATTTGACTCTTGGACATATTTAAAAATTATTGAAAAATGGTATGAGTAAACTTTTAATTTTTTTTAAGGTTTTATATTATTGTATGTAATACATAAAAAAGTTTCGATAATCTATATGAAACTGTAGATGTTTATTTATGAAAATATATATGTTTACGAATAAATGAACATGGTTAAATTTAAAAATAGATTTTTAACGTTTTTTTTACGTGTAAAACCAGAACAGTTATTCCGTTTTACGGGTTTGAACGTCAAAAGACCCTAAAAGCGATAAAAATCACACGCAAACCATCTTCAGACTATCTTGAATGAAGACAGTTGCCAATTAAGTGCCCTTGACTTGTGCCTCGAGCTTGTTTGGAAGATTATAAAATATTTCTTATACAAGACGAAATTCCATGGAAAATCACAATACCAGTGACAGATAGTTATCTTATAAAATAATATTTAATATCGATTCCATACGCAGATTCGTTTTGATAATATTGAGATGCTTAAAATATATTATTTAAAAATAATTCATCACAAAAATAAATGAATGATGTTTTATGATATTGCTGTGTGATAGACAAAGCAGAAAGACAAGTAGAGGTCGAATTTAACGAATCAGTTATCATAATATAATTCATAATTAACGAGTACTTAGAGTGTAATATCCTAACATTTAATATAATACCTTAAAGATGGATAGTTGTCAATTGTATATTTATAATAGTAAGCTTATGAAACTATTAAGGGGGCTACACACGTTCAAGTTTGCATGAAAAATCATTTTTGTATGACCATTAATTTTTTCCTATAAACGGAAAATATACTAGTTTTGGGTTATTCTATATGTATTTGATATTAACTGTAGGACCAGCCATCTAACGCCGTAAAATGTGAATAAAAATAAATCATTCATTGATATAGAGTGCTCCAAATATTATTATTGCTTAATGGTAACGTGCTCGATTTGACTAATCAAGTGCACTGTAGATTTTGAAAGTTAATAGTTTATATTCCAAAATGAAATAAAAGTAGTCTTACGTACAATTCAATTACTTAAAAAATTTTTGCTTTAAAATATTAACCAATATGAAAATTATTCAATCGAAAGTTAGTAATTCTAACAAATGTTAGTGAGTACCTGTGCATTAATTGAAAGGAGTGTGAGCACGTATAACATATAATATCTGAAATAAAAATTGTAATTTATAATTATGACAAAATGTTTCAGGAAGCTTTAGTAACTTTTAAGTAAAAATAAATACTTTAATTTTTTTACAAACCAACCCTGAAAAAGCTTTTATGTAAAAAGTTATGAGGTATAAGCGCGCAGAAAAATGTAAAAATGTTGGTTTTCATAAGAAAATGTTGTCAGTGTTGTTTTCTCTAGCTTTTGTTCCCGCACGGCTGATTTATTTCTCAGTAAATAAAGGAAGAGGTGCGGGTTAAATGTTTCAGGTGTCTCACAGGTGAAAGATTTATCTTCCGATAGTAAATATCGTTGCCTTTTGGCTTGGGCTAATGAAGGCACCAACTATTGATTTATGAAGGCAAAAACAACTTTTTTATTGCCAAATTAATAACACGTCGACTGACAGTAAGTGGTACGTAACACTATAAAGCCATCCTGTTCTCTATCCACTCTTGTCAAATTACTACTGTCCTGTGTGAGCTATGACGTCTACTACGACCAGTTTTTTTGGACAAATACGTATACACGTGTCACAACATCATAATATACGAGGAAACTTTGTTCTACGTATCATTCGATACTTTTACAACCACGCACAGAAAACAATGGCTAAATGAAAAAGTAAGTTATCTTTTTATGTTATCTTGAGCAGGGCCGTGTGGGAAATTTTCTCAGTATGATGCAAGTCTTTAAAATGCTATCCCATTCGTGGGCCAAAAATATTTTTCACTTTATCACAAAAATTCCGGTTTCTAATTTATTTAAGTCTCTTACGCCCTTGAAATTTCTACTTTCGTAGATTCGTCCAAAATTTTTCGTTTGTAATTTCTACTTTCGGACGTAGAAGATCGCGTATCCATTGTGGGTTGGTATTGATTTTGGTGTTTTTGTTGCCCCTTACATAATGCCGCCTGATGCAATTGCATCTCTGCTTCATAGCACGACACATCTTTGAGCTTGAGATATATTAGCTTTTTCAATCTAAGCTATCTAAGATTCGCTCGTACTAAGTTAAATATGATATGCTGAAATATAATAAAAGTATGATAATTGTTTTAGAAATGGTGGAAAATCACTATGATAGATATTGCGCATTGAAAATTGATGCTTTAATCAAATATTGAGATTGAGTTAGATAGGTTTTATTAAAAACGCTACCGTTATCAACGATGAAATAACGGATCACATACCTATTGCATACGAGAAATGTTAAATAGTTTTTTATCCATGCCTATTTCTTCTTTCATTTCTGAATGTAAGGGGAAAATAAATTTATGTGGATGTCCCATGTATTGCAAGACTTTAAATACAAATATGTCCAAATAATGTTTTCGATGGAATTGAAAATTGTTGCCATGGTATGCAAGGAATAAAATTGGGTGACGCAGAGGGGAAAGTATACAAGTAGCGGATATGGTTAGATAAAATAGTGTTGTTATAAATGACAATTTATAAAATTTGTGTTTTATGCTTACCCCAAATAAAAGTTAAAATCGTATGACTGGTTTCACACTTTAAGATGATTTCAATATGAGTTTGAAAATCACTACATTACCAGGAATCTTAAATTAATATTGTCTAAGCAAAATATTATCAGTTTTAAGTTCAATTGAAAATATTTTAGCGATCAAAACCTTAAGATATAACACTGTATTAATGGGGCTACACCTGCTCATGCAAGCTTGCACGAGAATGCACAAGAATGCATGAACGATCATAAAAATACGGTGATCACGTGTTAAGGAATTCACGATATTATAACACCTATTTCATTGTTTACGTTTGACGAACCTCACAGAAGGTTAATCAAGTAAAAAGAAACTTTGAATACAGTTCAGAATTCAGTCTCTCTAACATTAGTAAGAATTACTAATTATCGATTGAATAAGTTTACTGTTATTTTCATATCGTATAATATTTTAGAACCAACATTTTTTAAATAATTAAATTGTACGCACCACTATTTTAATTTCGTTTTTTAATATAAACTATAAACTTTTGAAACTCACAGGGTATTTTGTTGATCAAACTGAGCATAATAATAATAAATAATAATAATAATTTCATTATTCCATATCAATGAATGGTATATTTTCTATTTCATTTTATGTCGGTAAATAGCCGGTCTTATAGTGTATATCAAACACACGTAGGGTTACCTAAAATTAGTGGGTGTTACATTTTCAGGAAATAATAATAGACACATACAAATAATTGTTTATGCAAACTTGAACTATGTAGCCTTTTTTATTCATTCAATACTTTTAGTAAATTTCCCTTGACTATAAAAGTAATCGTAAAACTTCCGGTAATTGTACAATACAGTGTACGTTTCAAATTGATAGTGCAAGAGGCATGACATTTACGTTTATATATAATACGTACGCCTACATATATATATACAACACGTAGTATTGTATGGGTTTCTCGAATGGACCCTAGTAACTCGACCGCACTACATGTGGGTAGTGATTTGAAATTGAATCCACACTTGAATTACATACTGACGCAAACGATATGTTGGATATATTTGTTGACATGCTTACACCGTACAAAATCTAGGTGACTTGTAATATTTAATATAAATAAAGATAAATCATCCATTTTCTACACGATTTTATAAATATATTGCAGATTTTTTTTGAAAGCACATTCAAATCCCGCCTTTCCGGTTAATTTGGTAGATCTTCAATTTGTAAAGAAAGATTGGTATTGTTTTATTTATAAAGATTATGTGGTGGACGGTGAGAATAAAAATTAAAACCGAGTCAATGAAAACTCAAATACAAATTGCGGATCAACTTGATTGTCGTCGGTGAATAGTGATGTGCGTAACCGGTTCTTTTGAGTAGCTGGTAACAAGTATTGGTTACTTTTGTGAACTCATTTATTTTTAATTGATTAATATTTTTGACTGATGGTGCTTGATGGAAATTGATTTTAAATCCTAAATTA
>JAGVSQ010001482.1:0-29065 GCA_022683975.1 Rhyacophila evoluta | reverse complement strand
TTGGGAGTGAACATGGTATAAAAAAAAAAAAAGTAAAAATATAGAATGTAATTTCAATGTTTTTTTTGTCTGTTCCTATAACAAAGTATATATAGATCTAAACAATATGCAGATTTATTTTTTTATTTAAAAAATAGGTACATTGCACGTCAAAAACACTAAAATGTCTATTTTAAAAAAAAAAATCTGCATCACGATAATTAATATTATTTGTTTTCATAAAAAAATACTAAATGACAATTTTTTTACTTTTATTAAAACCTTTTAAATTTTTAAATTTATTGTCAAATCAGAGACAACTATTTTGTAGTTTTCCAAACTTCATGTAACATTCCTCATGAGAATATGCATCAACCAGCACAGATAAGCTTGGATATATTATCATATATATCAACTAACATGTACGAAAATGAAATGCGGTATGAAAAAACTCAACTCTTCAAAGGGTTAATAAATATTTATCCGGAAATAGAATGATAAAAAAATCCGATCTGTGTGTATGGGTAAAGACTAAAACGAATTAATAATACATACATACAAACCAGAAATATTGACTTTATAAAAAAACTGTTGTTAAATGTTTTTACACTTTTCTTTCTGCGTTTATGACTATATGCCACAATTTATTGACTGTATAAAATCAAAACCACTATAAAGAAATATCAAATATGCATGGGCTGAGTGTATTCAACACTTCCTATGTCAAATATATATTAAACCATGCTTTATATATAAATATTACAGTAATCTAGAGATCCATCATATAAAAAATTGAAATAAAAATGATACATAATTTTGAATGAATTTATTTATTTGCTGCTATTTTATTAATTGAATAATAGTTGTTGTATGACATGTCAATAAACAAATGTCATAATGGTTATGAGCATGTGTGTGGTCAAATAAATGGTATGTTTAATTATTTGGTAAGAAAGATTAAAAATATCACAAACAACTATTCAAAAATTCCAAGAGACAGGGGCAATAATGATATTATGCCATATTAATAATTTAGAAGATTATTATATAAAGGGTCTTTGATAAAAAATCATGAGTATGTTTGTGTGATAAAAACATACCAATTAAAAAATAATTGGTCACTGCAAAATTTCTCATGTGAAAGGAATGATTCATACTATGTGTCAAATAATAAATAAAGGCAGACAAAGCCACCATTAGGAAAACTAAAAATTTAGCATATTTTTAGAACTTTTGCTTATCACATCATCCTTTGAATAATCTATTCATCATATTCGACTAGATTTTATATTTTTTATAAATTTATACTATGCACTAGGGGCAATTGGATCATATAATATTAAGCGAGCTCTTTGATTCCAATGAGATGTCTATCAAAATTTAACACAATATGAGTTTGTCTATAAAGATCTAACAAAAAATGAAATACAGTTGTTAATTACAGATTTCATTACCAAGCCTCGCCAATCTAAAATCATTCCTAGTGCATAATGGATCAAACCAGAATCTCATTAAATACTATCGAGTGATGAAAATGACAGCATACCGATCGGGATGAAAATATTGATGGTATATAAGTGACGAATGAAATAAAACATTTGGTTTCATTTTCTATGAAAGTTATATTACTTATTTCTATAAAAGGAACTATGTACTTAAGACTTTATTTCTATTTGTTATTGTATTATACATTGAAATAAATGAATTTAATCAAATATATAACTTACTAAATTATGCAAATTTTGATTTGTTTTCGATTTACACAGTATTTTGAGGAACCGATCCTCTGTGTAGATGTATAAAATACATACATATAGATGATTTATTTACTGTTGTATCATTGTCATCAAACAGTAACACAAAACCAGCACATTAATAATTCTTGGCAAATTCTACCTATGATTGTAAAATTAAATATGAACACATAACTGTCCACACTGTTTTGTGTTAAAATTCACCTGGAGTCCAGACAAATTTCACGAAAAAAATACCTTCTTGATATAATCGATATAACTTTTAAAACAGTGAAAATATTGAAATGAAGTTTTATCTGTTTCTAAAAAGGTACATTGCATAGATGTATGTAAACATAGCAGTGTTTGTCAATCTGATGTTCTTGTACCAGCGTGATAAAAATATTTATTTTATTATTTATTAAACCATGTTCGCTCCCAACATTAACCATATGGATATACACAGTGTGAAGATATCCATTCCAAAAGAGAAGTATATGGATCTATACAATGAGAAGACATCTTGACAAATTATTTTTCACGAGTCTTGTTTATCAGACAATTATTCAACCCAATGGGCATCCAGTCCTGCATTTTTGGATTTAAAAAATCTGACAGATGGGGAATCGACCCTGCATTCTCCAAATCGCTAGGTGCGCACGCTACCAACTACGCTACCAAGGATATAATCTATAGAATATATTTTTTAGATTTAGAATTATGAATATTTCGTCGTATTACTGGCAAAAGACTTTGAAGTAAAAAAGTGAGTTTTGAGATAATCGAGTTTTAATGTTTGAGTTTCTCTGTTAAATACATTTTACGACAATTTCTATCAAATAATACATTATACCTTAAGGAAGCAATTATGCCCATTTGAATTTTGTGGGCAATCAATGGAGAATCAGGCTTAATTGAACTACTGCATGTATATTTACCTTGAACTGTTTTTCCTAGATAGTCACCTACACGTTCCCGGTTTATTACTTGCTGGTAGATCTTTCCGGTGGTAATATTGTTGTCATGATGAAGAGTCACATCCAAAAACCTCTCATAGTTACCCAAATCTAAGTCCACTTCGCCACCATCGTCCAACACGTATACTTCCCCTATAAACGAAAGCATGTTAAAAATTAGCAATGTGATAAGATGATTACAATATCATTAATCACCATTATCATCATCATGATTGAGACAACCCAGAAAGGTCTTAGCTTACAGTAATAACTTTCTCCATGTCTTCATTCAATGAGAAATGTCCAATTTATCATGCAAAGCAAATAATTATTGACAATTCTAATTCTACCCATCTAGCCAGGGAATTCTTTGCTAACTCTTCATTTACTCTAGTTGGCTCTTGTCCAGCAATATGATGCACAGGACCTAAGCATATCAATTACCTAAGCCCAATTAATTGAGCTGTGCTTCATCTTCACAAAACCCATATAACCCCAAAACTGCAAGCCTGGGAGTAGCATCCGCATAGATTTAGTAAGATGAGAAAAGGAAACAGGACTTTGTATTTATTGCTTTCTCAGATTCATCCATAAGACCCTCTTTCTTTCGAATATATTCCGAGGCCGTTTCTTTTCATGGCGTGTCAAATCAAAAAAGATTAAAAAAAAATGTTTCTTTCACTTTCCCCATTCCAGGTACTATGTATAATCGACAAAAAATGATAATGATACTCTGTAGACTAACAATGAAGTCAGCGTTAGTTTAATACATCATATTCAAGCGAGGTCACTTAGATAGTTATAAAAAATGAGCGGATTTCAGAGCCGGTTATGGCTTTAATCAAAAAAAAATCGCCATCCATAGAATTTGTTATTACGTATTGCAATAAAACAGACATCAAATGACGATTTTTTTGTCCGCAGCTCGGTTTTTTATTATTTTTGCTTACGCCTCTAATTCTATAATATACTTTGATGCGTAATTAATTACATATATCATTTAAAATTAGTATTTTAAAACATAATGAGCTTGAAAAGAAAAACTAGGTTTAAATTAAGCTGCATATCCGGTTATTGGAACCAGTGTGTTTCTATGTAGATATCGAACGATAATTTTAATCATATAACACACAAAAAAGATTTACACGATATGTCATGTTTGATTTCGACCATACATTTCCGTAATATTGTAATTACAAATTAATACTTCCAGTTACTCTTGACATTGGCGATGTTGACAGTATAAAAATAACCTATACGTCGTAGACGACGTCATGAAAACACATGGTCGGATGTAGAATAAAATTGATTTTTTGCCAGATATTAATACATAATGACCGTTCCGTTAAAATAACCGGGACCCTCGGAAATAAACAGAATAATGTCAATCAATTAGGAGTCCCGATATAAAAATTATGTACGCACCATGCTCATAAGGCGAAAACGTGCCAGCATCTATATTGATGTAAGGATCGATTTTAATAGATGTCACACTTATTCCACAATTTTTGAGGATAGTTCCAATTGAACTAGCAATGACACCTTTACCGATTCCACTAATAACACCACCGGTCACTAATATATACTTCATGTTGGACATGGCACTTGATAATGCGCACATTTTCACAATTTCGCGCTTAGAATTAACGTTTGACGCTGCGAAATCGACAATTTAATTTCCCATTGCTACTATGGTATTGGCTACGAACGATGAGCGAAACTTGCCATAGTAAAGCTTGTTATCTCCCTTTTTCTTATTGGCAAAATTATCTTCCATCTCTAGATAGGTACCTATAAATTAATTATTATTGTTCGTTTTCGTTTTGAAATAACTCCCGCCTTTTAATAAAAATATAAACCATAATACCAACATTTTTAAATTTTAAAATAAATAATAATAGCAACAATATAATATAATTTTAAAAATAATGCAAAGCATTATTACTATCACAGTAATGCAAATTTATCAAAATATTTTAAAGTTCAATTTACAAATGCATAATATTAGCTTATAAACGAACAAATTTTCATGTTTATTTCTATAAATTATTCATAATCATGTATTAAAATGTAACACAAACGTACATCATGTATATTTATTAAAAAGAAATACCCACGAATCAGTTATTATTTAGATCTAACAAACAAACAAATCAATGAATAGTCTGCATAGAAAAATCATGTATCCACTGATCAAATAAAATCATTCTTACCGTGCTCTGATGGAGAATATTTTCTGGCATCAATATTTAAATACGGATTGATTTTCAAAAAAGTAACTTTGCATTTTAAAGATTGTAACAAAATTCCTAACGCACAAGCTACGTCATTTTCTGCGTATCTAGAAATTCCTCCGCAAGTCACAAATATATATTTCATTGTTAATGTATTAATAATATTCAACAGACGACGATACTCTTATTTTTCTGATTTATTGATAAGTTTAATTTTAGGTAATATGGTAAATTCCTCAAATAAAAAAAATATCGAATATTTTAATCGCAAAAACATACGATTCGCCCAGAGCAAACAAATATTTGAAATGAAATAAATGACTATCGAGCACAGAGTTGTGGTACGAATAAATAACCATCAATACTATCTATCAAATATCAAATCAGGGGTGGAGAACCTTAGACCTTTTATGTTCTCAAGTGCGGGCTTTTAACAGAATCGAAATTTCACTGTTTGCATTAATTTACAAAATAATGTTTATACATTTTGTATGTATCTTTCGTAAAAACGATGATATTTAATTTCAGGAAAATGAATGAGACCTTGCGAATACTTGAATGCTTCTCTTCTCTGATGTGGTGTGTAATAAATATGTTGCACGCATATATTTTTATCAACAAAAATATATTATGAATCGTAGAATCAAGCAAAGAGCGAAGCAAGAAAGTGCTCAGCTATAAAAATTTTTAGACATCGTATGATTTTTACAAGTGGCACTTAAGGATTGGGTGTAAAAAGGAAAAAATGTTAATTTTTTTTTTTTTTGAGAGAGACTTTTCGCTTTATTTACAGTGACAAAAAATAAATATTATTGTTTTGCCACAGAAATTAAACTGTGAAATTTTACTACCCATAATAAGTGTTCTATTGGTGGATTTTATTTTGATTTATTATAGTAACTGTTTTGAAATGTAAATTACATGTGATCGAAAGAAATTCTTTTAACCGTCGCTTTTTTATTGCATTTGAAAATATTCTAAATTAGGCCTACTTATGCTTATAGGAGTAAATGGATTCATAATATGACAGAGTTTTCCTATTTGTTACAAAACAAATTTTGGATAGCTTGGCACTAGGGATTGCAAAACGAAAGAAGTAAAATAAATGGTATCGTGAGAGCTAAAAAAAATAAGGCTATAAATAAAAGCTATAAAATAGAAAGAACGAGAAATCTCCAATTCCGAAGAAAATCCAAATACATCGGAATTCTGAATAAGCCCGAGATTTCCTAATTTGCCATACTTATTTGATACTCACCTCTATTTTGAGAGTATCGAAATTCTCTTATAGGCTCGATATTTTTTTTGTTAATTTAATGAAATAAAAATCTTGATAGTGTACGTCAATATTTTAAATATTTGATATAAATATTTTTTAATATCAATGAAATTGTGTAGCAGGAAAAATATATCAAAGACATATTGTTACAGTAATAAAATTAATATCTCGCACGAATGAATCCGCAAAATTTAAATTTAATTTAGTTTTTATTTGCCATAATATTTTGATCCGACTTTGATATGCATACACGCAACAATATGCATGCCGGTGTCAGTAACCGAAGCACTCTATCTGGGCAAAAGAACCATAAACAATCACAATAACATCGACGCAGGCTCGCCACACTCAGGCGCTAGAAATATTTAATTAACCTAAATTTGACATCTTGTTAATTTCTAAATCTGTGAATAATAGTGAATATTAAAATGCCGAAATATTACTGCGACTACTGCGACACATATCTAACCCACGATTCACCCAGCGTCCGTAAGACTCATTGCACAGGTCGCAAACATAAAGATAACGTAAGGTTTTACTATCAGAAATGGATGGAGGAACAAGCTCAGCATTTGATTGATGCAACGACAGCGGCATTTAAAGCTGGAAAGATAGCTCAAAATCCTTTCGCGACTGCCAAAGGAGGCGTAGCAATTCCCCCGCCGGCAAATCTTGGAGGACCTGGAGCACCACAACGGCCTCCGGGCGCACCACAGGGCGCCCCGCCAGGCATGATACCCCCGCCTGGAATGGGACCTCCTGGACCTATGCCTCCAATGATGATGGGCCCGCATGGTCCTATGCCTCCTATGATGGGTATGAGGCCGCCGATGATGGGACCGATGGGTCCTATGATGGGTCCAATGGGCCCTATGGGACCCATGCGACCGCCTATGATGAATGGCCCACCAATTAAAAATTCGTGAGTGAACTGCTCAAGTTAAGTGTGAAAGATGATAAACTTCTACAAGTTTGCTTAGTATTCTTATTTATTGAAATAACCACGGTCTGTGTTTAGTATCTTAAATTCATTAAATTATGTTCAATGTCTTCATAGACATACAATGTACGTTTCTGTTTTGGCTATATTAATATATGATTAAGTATGTATTCTGTTATTTTCAGTTCTTTATCTTACTATTTGGCTGTGTTCTTAAAACTCTTACTTACAGCTACGATGATTGCTCCCGAGTCTCCAGTAGATAAAATATCGTTTATTAAAAGTCAAATAACATAAAATGAATGCAAGAAATGCAAATATAAAACAGAAACAAAATAGATGACATGCCCAGGCGAATTATTTATTCTCTACCGACTGATTTAACTGCTTTGAATAATCCCTTTCATCTCCTCTGAGGAGTATGACACCGTTCATATGAGTTATGGACGCTACTGCTACACACATCAATGTAATTTGTTCTACACATGTACATTCTGGTCCATAATTATTTCTGTTGATATTGATCAATATTTTTATTTCATAATGACATTGAAATCATAGGTTTTTATGAAGAGTGCATAAAGTATGAAGACCTTGCATTCGGTATAATTGGATAAATATAATAAAATATTAGTACTGGTCACCCACTATCCACCAGTGGACAGTAAGCGTTAATATTGAATTGAAAGCTTCTAAAGACTATGTCATTGTGAATGACATGATCATTGTTTTCACTTTAAATACAGTGACATAGAATATAAATAGCAAATAAAATGTAAGTTCCGATTCCCAATAATGGGTTTCCTCGATTCATATTGATTGAATTTATTTCGTAAATCCCATTCATACAAATTATATATTAAAATTGACTTTCAATATTTATTAATGATCTGGATATCTTTTTTTACATTCTGAAAGTGTGTTGCGCGTTGAGCTGCATTACAAACAAAACAATCCTAACTAGAATTAATGAAGATGCCATGTACTCCATAACTGACAGTGAATTGGTTTTTATGTGTGGTATACATAAATGTTCATACCTTAATGTGTTATTTGAAGGGGGTAGTTCCAAAGGCAACTTATTCCAATATGCCAAAATTGAAAGGAGAATATTCTGAACAAGTATTTTTTCTATGAAAGAATCTGAGCATCCTTTTCAATGTTTATTTTTGTTTTCAATATTTTCGAAAATGATTGTCTACTGGTTTACATGTTATATGGTTCTTCTATATAAAAAATACTAGTCTTTGAATATCGGGACTGTGGAATAAGTTCATTTTGGAACTTTTATTGTTTGTAGTAAGTATATCAATTGGTTATCTATTTTTGACTATAAGTAACATAATATTTATAAACTACGGAGATATTTGTTCTGGCTTAAGGGGAATTTCAATGAGATCCAAATTATTATTTATATACTTTTGTGGTGGGGATACTGAGCAATACTTGTGTATTAATGAATAAATGTAATGGAATTAAATGTAATTTTTATAAATATTTGAAAACTTGTTTTTTTTTATATATCGTTGGTATTTATGTGAAAGGGAATGTGTGAAGATTGTCTCGTTGGATGATGGTACTCAAAAACCCTGTTTGCCTTTCGTCAATAAAAGAAAATGATCAGACAGCTGGAATTTTTTTCAACAATGAAATCATTCATTACTAATGTATAGAATTTCTGGAAAAACTATTAACCGTCACTTTTTCTTCTCTCATCTAAACTGAGGTTCTGAGTGATTTATAAGGACACGAGTTAGCATATCCATTTGGTCATTGAAGTGACAAAATTATTATTGTATTATCTAAAAATAGGAGGTAGAAATAAAATAATTACTTGATAAATATCATATATTAATTTATTTAAATAAATTAAAAGCTGCATCATAACATGTCACCATTTATGAAAAAAAAACATTTCTTTTGTAATTTTATGTTTAATAAATAACTAATATATTAAATTTGTAAAATGATTTAATGAATTCAGTCTGGATGCTGTAAGATTGTGTAAGTCAAAAATCATATTGGTCCCAAAAAATATATATCGTATAGTGAACTGAGAAAGTAGTTTTTATAAAGAATATGAAAAGACCACAAAAATTGTCTAGCTTCTAGATAATTCACTTTCTAATACATATGAAATACTCTTAGCATCGATAAATGTATGAAAAATTCTAAAACATTAATATTATTCATAGGGAAAAGATTAAAGGCTTAGTACATTATAATAACTACACACTTGACCAGAGATTTGTGCATTAAAATAACTTCATGATATCTTCAACAACAATTTTTTATATTATTTTAATAACACTATCCAAAGGCGGATTTTATTACTGGATATTATAATCTTATTAATGTCTTCAGCAGAATACAGGAGTTCATTGATAACGTAGTAATAGTTATTCAACAGTTGGAATTAGTTGGTGTATCATAAAGCCGTCTCTAAGGTGGGAGGTGACTGAGATTTCACAGGCTCTTTTGTTGGAGTAATAATAATCTGTCCGGCACGGGGTGTGTTCTTTATTTGACTGGGTATGTTTTGAACTGGCACTTCTTGCGATAGGAATTGGGCTTTTTGGGCTTGTATGTATTCAGATCTGGACATCTTTCCCTGAGTGTTGCCTAACTTCTGCGGCTGACCAAATGTATTGAGTGCTTGCAATTCCGATTTTGTAAAGTTATTCTCTTGCGTTTTCAAAAATAAATTGTCTTTGATAGGTGATATTCCGTTATCTAAGTCTTCAGTTCGAGGAAAGTTGCTATCACTGAGGACGTTTTCTCTTATTGTAGGTATGAGACTTCTTCTGAAACCTAGGGCTGGTTTGGGTTCTGCAGTTTTAGGGCTTATTCTGATGGCAGTTTTACTTGAAAAATCTGTTAAAATTTGTTTATGATCTTTATCACCAGACCCATTAGGGCTTTCATCTTCATTGAAAGCTTCAGGAATTGGAGATGACAAGACATCAGATCGGGGACTTGGAAATCGCCACTGGGTTTTGGGTGAGAGTAAAATTTTTGGAGTACTCTTGTGATCCTTTATTAGCACATTAGTTCGTGAAGGGGAAGATGGATTTGTATTATTATTTATTCGCATCATTCGTCTGTGCGTATAAGTTTTAGGAGAACCACTTAGATCAAGAATATTTACACCAGACAAATTATTAATCCGTGGTTGCCCAGAGGCCGGAGACTCCTTTGATAGTTTCAGTCTTTCGACAGCAGACACCTTCGCTGGAGGCTTTTGAGTGTGTTGTAAATTTAATTTGACTCCATGTTGCAAGAGAAGCTTTTTGAAATCTAAACGTGAAGTTTGTGGAGCAGGTCCGAGCCGATCCGTGCAGGCCCAGCTCTGCCGGGGGCCCATTTCATACTGCCTAGGAGATGAACATTCAGGATTTCTATTAAAAGCAGTTGACGCAAAGTTGTCTTGATTATTCGGCGACCAACTGTGGCGAGCTCTTGCATCTGTTAAATATCCTGTCTCAGGCATCTTAACAGGTGTGATTCTGCCAGGAATGGAACTTTCTGAGCTTCCAGGTGAGAGACTAGATACTGACAATGCTGGAGACCCGGCTCTGTCCAGAGGAGGACTTTTAATGTTCATTTTCTTTTTACTTTTATGGATCACAGCATAAAGTTCTTCATTGGACATTGTAGACTTGAGAGGCGATGCTGTTTTATTTATTGCATTAATACTATTTTCTTTGGCGCCCTCACTGCGTGTGGGTGTGGACGATTGAAAACCACCAGCGTTTCGAGGATCTATAGGAGACATTTTGAGTAAATCGCTATTGTATCCACGTAAAAGTCTACCTTGATCATGATAACTGTTTATAGGTACAAAAGAATTGTTTGACACATTTTGGAATGGAGGACTCTGAACTCTTTGGGAAAACTCATTATAATTATCGGGTGTTCTGTTCGTAGTAGATACTATTCTTGGAATTTGTACGGGTGTTCCTAGAGAATGAATGTTCGGAGAAATAAGTCTTTGATATTCTCCATCCTGGATGTTCCTAAATGTGCTTAAATTATTGTCAGGGAACTGTTGTAAGTCTCTTTGGATATCTGGAGTCACTGAACGCTGTGACATGTTGTCATCAGTGAAAAGATGTGGAGTTGATTTCTTGTGCTGGAGTGTCCAATAGGCAGGGCCCGCCCTTTGTGGAGACCGCGAGTGGGTAGCATAATTTTGGTCGATTTGCTTTGGCATACTAGATGATTGCAATGTATTATGGCTATTGGGATGTGGAGACGGTGGATATGCAAGATGCGAAGATATTCCTCGCTGAAGATGGTCAGCCGATGAATGTCGATAGTCTGTAAAATTATTCAAAATCAACTTATATATTATATTTTAAAATCATTAATAAAACCTTATGAAAATTAAAGTTTAGGTAGCTAAATATATTGAAATTCACTAATTTATATAGTTTCAATTTTATGTTATTTATAGTTTACTGATCAATTAATAATGTATAATACGTCAATAATATTTACTGTATTCATTTTAAAGCTTCAATAGAAAGAATTTCTTTTTGAAGAGCATTGGCTTTTTAATAGGGTTTCATGGTTGAATGTTTGAACTACTGTAACCAATTATATTTCTACAGGGTGGTTGATTTTGTCAATAGCTATTCATGGAACGGGATATGTAAATTATATTGTGGGATATCTTTCACTGGATATATAATATTTAGCAAACAGTTTATATATTTTAATAGTAAAGCACAATTCTAATTCAAATATCATATCACTACTAGTGGAGATATGATTGTCAGTATTTTTATAACAAGGGCCAGCTATCGAATTGACTGAATTAATAAATAATTATAAGTAAATTACAGTGCATTGTAAAATTTTATTTTAATTCCTTATCAATCTTATTGTTTAAATTATCACAAAATATTAACTAATTTATTTGGAGAAAAAACTTAGATATTAATCTTGCAACAGCAGTTTTAATTGATATAAAAAAAATTATATCATATGATAAAACAGCATTACAAATTAATGTTTTGATTGAAATAGCTATTGACTAACCAGTAAAATTATACAATATGGACATTTCAGTTAAATTAGTTTACTCAGTTAAAATGTTAACAGATGATAGTTATTTTATTTGGTTTAATTTTGATTAAGTTTTTTTAAAGTATGAATTTAGTATGGGATTTAGACGGCCACAAGACAAAAGTTGATTCTTTCGTAGACAGTATTTACTTAGTAAATGGTTATTGTGAGTAAGGAAAGTTTCTCGTATACCTCAAAGCAAAAAAGTAACTTATCTTAATATGATTTAATTATCATTAAATCAAATTCAGTATTGTTTTTAATGTCAACATTAAAAAATATTATTTAATTTAATAGTAATATAAAAAAATATATGGAATTTAATTTAATAATAGCAGCAATTTAAGAGAGATCTCATCTTCTTCTGTAAAATTTATGTCATGTGGTATACAAGGTATTACTTTGTCATGAGCAATATTTAAACACATATAATAAAGCTATTCCTTATGTAAGTCTGAAATATATTATTTGAAAGGTAACTATTTTCATTACAAAGCCGTGCATGTGGAAAATTGACATCAAAGATTTTTACCGAGTATCGGTTGCATGTCAATCATTTACTACAACCAAATACAGCAAATCATTAGTTCTACTCCACAGTGATAAATAATTCAGAATTTAAAATCAATTTCCATCAAGCACCATCAGTCAAAAATATTAATTATGAATACAATGAAAATGCTTTAACGGATTTTTAATGAGATTGGAAACATTGTTATATAAAGTGTGCAGTATTGGGGCTGTGTTTTTTGGATCTAAATCCATAATAAGTAATAGGTATTATGTTTTTTTTTTTTTCTAAATACACAGTCCTGAAGCGTACATGCTGTTCACTGACCAGCAGTCATAAATACTACATACAGTTTTCGGTTATATCCTATTTTAGGAAATTTAATAAAATTAGCTCCGCGTATGGAGTTGATATGGCAGAGAGAGAGAGTTAAGTTAGTTACAAACTTTTCGCAAATACATGATCAAGTCGGCAGTGCCATTCACACATACAGTTGCATAGTTTGACGTTTCAATGTTAATTGTCAATGCAGTATTTCGTATCTCCAAAACAATACTGAAGCCACTTATTTAAACTAAATATTGTTAAACCCGTTATTTTGTTTGTATTTCCAATAAGATCGTCATTTGTATATCGTGTCTACCTGTTTTAGCATAGGATTAAAAAGTAATAAATTAAATACTACATAGTTTTTGATATTTTTTATTCCTGCGTTTACCAGTCTGCAAAATATAGTGTTCATCGCTTATTCTTTCTTTACAAAGAAGCTAGCATTCTAAAAATCTTTCACAACGGCAACCTGTCGGTAATGACGCATTCTGCGTCATACGCATGGGCTAGTTGAAATATCAAACTATGCAAATGTATGTGTGAATAGTGATGTCAACTCAACCATGTATTTGTGAAAAGTTTTGTGACTAACTTAATTAAATCTCCTAAAATAGGAAAAAGCTAAATTTTATTCTTGAAATCCAGACTCAACACTGTTTGACCAACTTAGAATTCAAAGCTTAAGATTTAAGCAAAAAAAGTCTAATGTATAAACAAAAAAGTATGGACACACTCAACAAATTAAATTGAAATAAAATTTTTAAGCATAATTTCTCTTTTTATAAGCTTTTATTAATATCTTAGGGAAATTGTAATTAGAGCAGTAAGAAGCATTGAAATCTTCTGAGCTTATAATTTTTATTATTATATTATATGCTATTGAAAATTTCTAGTAGACTAATTAATTACTTGTCAAACCAAAACATTAATTTATTTATTATTCTATAAAACATAATAATAAAATAAAAAAGGACATGGTATACTACCTTTATAGTGCAGTGAGAGTAATATGGAAAAATGTGAATTATGCAGGTAGTAGGTAGATATGCAAATTGTACAAATGCCTTGCAGGGAACAGCACTTCGGTTAATAATAAATTAACATGCTGAAAAACACTCACAGGTTACATTAATAAGAGCGGGTGAAACAATAATTAAGGAATTATTAATGATATGGCCATCTCCCAATTTATAATATAACCACAGTGAATCATATTATGACATATGTTTTTATCAACACAAATGATTGATAACTGTCAAAATGAATCATTCAATCAAATCGAATGTTGTCATTTTTTTCATAGACAATTTTGTTTATGTAACCTCTGTACAATAGAATAAAGAAGATTTTTTTTAAATTTTGACCACTTACAATGTGGAGCCTATAGATCTCTCTTCACAAAGTGAAGAATTTTCTTGAAACATGTCACAGTCATGAGGTTTGGTCGTTAACCAATCATGTAAACCATTATTATTTCATTGAATATTTTCTTGAACTATGATATTCAATTTCACATTTGTCCATTCAACTACATGGGTATAATTGAGAAATATTTTTGATTGAGTAAGTGTATATTTTAAAGAACAAAAATAATCATATTTCATAGTTTGGATTAACATCAAATGAATAATAGATAACAATCATCGTGGACATGTGTTGCATCATATGATATATTCATGAATTGATAAAATACATAAGTTCAAGGATTAGAGTTTGAATTGATAGATCTGCAAAAAAATTGAAATCCATCAGTATGTTGATAATAAATTGATCGAATAGATTAGGTCATAAATTACTATTTTCATGACTATTTAGTAATAAATGGAGTATATTTCGATTTTATTAGATATGATGGATTGAAATATTATCAATACTACCAAATGAATGGATACTTAGAGAGATGACCAAATGATAGGAATCGAGGGAGGATATTGTGACACCAAGTAGTTTGAGGTGCATTGAAGCATTTTGTGACATGCGATATTCAAAGGTGCAAAATTAAAAATAAAATACTGGCATATTGACAGAAATAAAATTGTAATCTATTTGGCACACGGATATACAATATATCAAATTCATTATTTTTATGTTACAAAAAAACACACAATAATAAAAACAAAACTCCATGCACTTACATATCATAGCAATGAATAGTTGATATGAACTGTATACTGGACAAACAAAAAAAATTACATGCATTGTGTCATTTGAATCAATTAAATAATAAAACATTTATTCAATTAATATTGAAATAGAAATAATAATGTGCTAACTATGTACAAAAATATATCATAAAAAATTACATTATTTGCATAAATATAGATTACGATCTATCAAATGCAGGGATTTTTATTTTGTATGTATATTTTGATCACTTTTAAATTTAATATTATATATAATTTTATATGTAATCAATTAATATTGAAAAATAAAATATTTAAAAAAATAACTACATAAAATAAAAGTTTTAATTTGTACAATGTATGTTGTACACAAATAGATTAATAATAATTTTATTATTATTATGGAATGTTTTATTCTTAATTAAAAGAGATTTCGAACTTGTCTAATACCATTTTAATGTTTAACATCAGTGTTTTTAGAATATGATTTCTTACTTAAATTTAAAATTAATTAGCAAGAGAAGATCATATCATACTAATGGCTCAATGATAAAGGATTGTCCAGAAATTAATTATAATGATCTATCTATCATAATGTCATGTTGGAGAATGGCACTTGATTCAAATAGTAGTCTTTAGTCTGTATTGACTTAACATAACAGTATTTCTATACTAGGATGAAATATTTTATACATTACTAGTCAGAAATTCAGCAAAGCATCAAGAAAACAAAGTAAATATTCTTAAAACTGGAAAACCCAAAATAAAAGATTGTTGTAGGTTAGAGAAAACATAAGTGCTGATTGAATTATTGAATATAAAAACACACACAAACCAATTCATGAGTTATGTTACAAAAAGGACATTTCCAGGGAGTTGTGTGAGAAATATACAACACAAAGTGAGAGGCGTTAGATTTTTGCGTTTTATTTTAAGGAGGCCGAATTAATACCATATCCCCCGAGAGTGAGACCAAAACCAACTTCTGAATAATATATACAAATGTTCCTCATCACCATGTGTCACTCTTTCACCAAATTTCTGTGTCACAATTATTGGCCACGCTCAAAACCCTCGCTCGGTGACTGGAACCGTCAACAGGCATCGTTACTTTGTTTGGAGATGAAATATAAGAAGGGTAAGGATGAGGCCTCGGACTGTTTTCACAATCGGAATCAAGAAATTCGTCACACGAAAGTTGTTCCGGTTCGACATGAAGTTTGATAGTTGGACGCGGATGGCTATAAATCGGACTATTTAAAGGGCTTAAAGAAAGCTCTGTGAGCTTGCTTTCAAAATCGTCTGTCAAATTATTCAAAGAAGTGCCATTGCTTTTATCAATATCATCAGTAAATTTAAACTGAATGTTATTTAGGTCATTATACATACACATTCGACTGCATAGTTTGGGAGAGACGGTGGGCGGATAGTTTATCCGGTCTCTTAGTAGGTCTGCGGCTATTTCAGACTCAATTTGTTCAATTGATTTAGTGTTTTTATTTGCTAGGCCAAAACTATCTCCATTGAGAAATCTTCGTATCGGCATTAAAGGAGAGTTAGCCATTTTATAACTGTCACTCCGTTTCACTTTTCTGACAATATTATTGTCACGATTATCATTCAGCATATTGATAACCACTTTCGAAAAGGCTGATAAACGAGCTGATGCATTATTATCATTCGCTGACTTATCAGAATCGATAGTGATAATGCTGTTGTTTTTCGAATTGAAAATTTTCATTACCTCAGCACTCTTAGAGTTTTGTTTAGAATTGGAATTAGATTCGGATTTGGATGTTGGAGTCAGGATGGTAGGAGTATCTTGTGGAGCACGATGCGGGCACGACTTAATATGGACATTTTTACAAACACAACCAGATAACTGTGACTTTCCATTGCGGGCCTTACCTTGGTCGTTATCTTTAATCGGAGAGAGGCTGACCCCGTGAGCGTCTTGGATATTTACATAAGCGCCTTTAGCCACGCTCCTCGGTGACATAGGTCGCAAAACACTGTTTGGAGTCACTATATTGGAAGGAGGCATTCTCACTACTTCTGAGGTTGGAACTGCAATGTTTGATTTAACTCCAGGTGCGCGGATTACCACTTTTCCAAGCTGAGGAGATAGTGGTCGAGTAGTGTCTGTTTGAACTGAAAACTGTTTGTCTTGAAGAATATTTCGAGTTGGAGAACTCAATCTAGATAACATTTTAGGAACAATTGTTTTATCAGATAAATTAGCAGAAGCTGACAGTGTTGTTGAATGAATGCCATCAGTACTATCTTCAGCTTCAATATCTGGCACATCTTTAACAAATGGTCCCGGTTCGAAGGTAGTATGAGCTCCTTTTCGTCTCTTCAAGCTGTCAGATGAATAGATAACTTTCCCAGCCGAATCAAGTGTAACTCTGGCTCCATTTTTCTTCAAAATATCTTGTGCTCTTTCAATCTTTTCTTCAGTGCTGTCATTCAAAGAGTTTACTGTTTCTGCGGATATATTTGCAGGTAATTCATTAAGAGATACATATTCAGTTTCTTGTAGTTTTCCTGATAAAACTGTTTGCAAGTTTCTTTTCACTATATCATTGGAGTAATAAACCCCACCACCAGAATTGATGTTAACTTTCTGATTATTATTTCTGACATCAGCTATTGTCACATATTCCCCATTGTCACCATATAATGATTCATTCGGTTGGCTGTCTTTTGTACTAGGAGATTTTTTCAAGGATAATTTTTGAGGGAAGACTTCTTTAAGTCGACACATCAAGTTATTAAGAGGCATTTTGTAAGATCTTGTAGAACTGGGTTTTTGAATATCTTTAGATGAAATCTGTTTTTTAGTTTTGGATTTCTGTCCAAACACACTATCCGACTGGAAAGCATCTATCGGCTTATCAAAAATTTTAATATTTTTCATCGATACAGATTTATGTGCATCATTAAAAACTAAAGTATCGAGATCTGTTTCTTGTGGTGGTAGATCCAATTTGGGACGGCTTCCGATTTTATCTTTGAGTTCATCACATTTATCGAGCACCAATGATGAACCTTTTTGAGGGTTTTTGTCAGAATTGTCTGAAGAAGTTCTTTTGCAGCTTTTAACACTCTCATCATCAGAATTGTGAGGAGTAATAACGCACATGGACGGAATTCTTGAACTATTTATTGTAGTCTTTACTCTTATTCTTTCAATTCTGTCGACGCCTTCTAAGTCGGAGGATTCAGAGAAATCAAGTTCTGAATAACTCAATTTCCCACCATTCGCACTAGAAACCGAATCGTCAACTGGCGAACTTGAAGTATTATGGCCCGAATCTGGTGATTCAGCTCCAGTACCGGCGGTTTGGAGATTGAGTTTGGACTGATGCACGTCCACTACAACTGTTTCAAGATTGACTTTCTCACTACGGGAAAGCGGGTTTGTGGTGTTTTTATTCTGCATTTTGTTCAAGCTGGAATCTGCAGATACTGGTAGACTACTACGGTTAATTTTTGAAATACCGTTGCGTTTAATTGTCCCCATCCGATCCGAATTTGAGCCAGCTGTGCTGTTAGACAAACTTCTTTCTAAATTAATGGATGATCCACCAGAACTGCTCCGGCTTTTGTTTAATTTGGAAAGTGAGCTCTTTCTTTCAGGGACCGCTGGACCAAGAACTAAAGAACGATCACTACCCGCGGCAAGTAATGTAGTACAAACCGTGCCTGCAGAACTTGTAGTGGTGCTGGTTGACCCTTTTCCAAAGAGTTCGTATTCATTTTCTGCAGTTTGATTTGCGGAACCGGTGAATGTATTTGTTGTATGTAGTGGAGTAATAGGTAGGCTTATCTCTTCTTCTTTTAACGTCTTCAATCCAGAGTCCATATGGAAAGAAGTGTAATAACCTTCAGTGTCACATGAAAATTCAGAACCGGTCTCCGTATCATCGTGAAGATCATGAATGATATCAGGGGTGAGGGTTCCTTCACTGGTAACACTGCCAGAGCCCGAGGTGTTGAGGAACCTCCGTCGGCTGACAACGGAGCTAGGAGGACCATGAAGAACATTCAGAGAGTTGCTGGAAGTAGCGGCAGATGTTGTGCTCCGGGGGGCGGCGGTTGTGGATGTGATCTCAGAAGCTATGCTAGTGCGGCCAGATTCAGAGCTGGCTGACCAGTTGCCACTGGAAGAGTGGGGCTCATCGCGTACTCTTCGTCTACGCCCTCCAGAACTAGCTTCTCTCAATTTGACGGCTAAAGATAGCGCTCCTGACATGCCAACGGATATTCCAACACTTTTCTCGGACGAGGAGTACGAATTATTTCTCTCATGAGAAATCTTTCTATCCTGCTGCTTGCCCGCATTCTTTTTCCGGCGCATCGTGACCGTTTCATAGATATTGACATCATCAATGTCCCGAACGGCGGGTGACTTGCCGCTTTTGCTTCTCTCCCCGTCGCCAGGGGATCGGCTTATCATTCTGAGGCGACTCCGCCCCCATTGCTTGAGGCTGTTGAAGTGAGACTTTTTGTGGCGGGTGTCGAAGGCGGATGTCTCGAGGAGGTCGCCGGAGCGCGATCGCATCACAGCCCCCGACTCCGGACTTCCCGGATCGTCCGCGGGCCTCGCTTCGTCCCTGAGGCAAACACACCGGGTCGATTAGTAGGGAAAACTGGTATATAAGGCTTACTCATTCTGCTCTCGCTGCTGGAATGTTTCTAACTATTCAAACTCAAATATCGAGCAATAATTAATAGTACTTCGATGAAGCGAAACCTTGTAACTAAGCAATGACTATTTAAAACATTAACATCATTTCTCAGAAACTAAGCCAAAACAAATTTTCTGCATGCAATCAGAAACATAAGACTGAGTTTATTTTATTTTCAGTGAATATGGTTTAAGAAGCTAAAAATATTTTTGAAATCAAAAAATGAATCGACGATTACGGAGTACCTGGCATTTCCACATGAAATTTCCTGCACTCCAGAACTGTATATTTGCTTGTATTTTTTTTTTTTTTTCACATTGATAACTTAAAGAAAGATTACAAGAATATATTTTGGCAGCTTTAGATATAAGCAAAAAGAAATTATGTTTCGCTGACAAAGAAAACAGAGAGAGAATAAAGCTATTGAAATATTCTGACGCATAGAGTGAAGAATGAGCAGCCTTAGTCTTTGTAGAAATTAACACAAATCTGTACATACTCTGTAATGTCTGACGTAATGTACAAGAAAGCCAAATGGGTGAATGCTGGATGTCATTCATGATGTTCATCAATCAATAATTTAGTAAAGGGACTTATAACATTGCCAAACGTGCCAAAGTTATGTAAATGTTAAACATATCGGATTATGAATAAGCAAACGTACCACACGTTAAGTGCAAAGCCTTATAAAAATTTTCTGTGGTGTTCGCACTGATGCAAATTGTGAAATGTTATACCAATAGAGAAACAGACAAAATGACACGAAAATAATGATACACATATTAAAACTAGTTCTTTGTCTTACATGGACATATTTGCGTAATATAAGTTAATGTATTGAATAGCCGAATGCATAAAATTTGTAGAATAGATTTAGAAGCACTACTTTTTAAATAAAAAAAATGTAAGAAAAATTAAGTACTTTAGTATGATTGCAATGAGCTGAATTGAATCTACCATCTGTAAACTGGATTCACACAAATAATGAGCCTATTGAATCTATGGCAGACTTTAATAAAGCTCATAACATTGGCATAAGAAAATTCGTAATTGGTGTGATTTAATGGTTAATTTTTTTTATATTTCCAATTATATTTCTTTTAAAACAGTGACAGAATCAGTCTCTTTTTTAAAACAACAATGTGTTGGTTAAGTTTTAGAAAGATTCTGCAATTATCAGAACTCATTTAGACACTAAATATATAATAGTATCAAAAGTTTATCTTTTTATATTCGATCATATAGATAGTTTTGTTGGTTTCTCTGTTGATATTTGCACTAGTGATATCTATGAAGCATCTATGAAGCTTACCCCGCGATTGCATCTCTAATTTCTTTTTGATCTGTGCCAGTTATTGTGTTTCGTCTTTTACCGCGTGGTTTTCTCGAACGCGTTCTTCTCTTTACAGTTTGCGAGTCAGTGCCATTAACATTCCTATCGCATGATGTATCCACGTGGAAAAGAGATCTTCTTGAGGTACACATCCGATCAAAACCTCTGCCAGATGTATCTATGGGAACCATTTCTGGAGGGAATCTGAAACATTGTGATTGAAATATATTATTTAGTGTAGTGATGAAAACTTAGCATTGTAAGAGTGAATGGATCTATTATTTTATTTTCTATCTACGTATTATATTTGGTTAATGGATGTTATTTTCTATCTACGTATTATATTTGGTTAATGGATGTTGCCAGTTGTTTCCACAAAACTAGTTTTTTTTAATAAATACAGGTAGTTTTCGACTTACGACAGTTTGGACATGCGACGAGAAAATTAAATGGCATTATTTAAAAAAACATTAAAACTATTTCTCAAAAATGTTTTATTCAATAACGTGAGACTGTGATCACTTTTTTAAATGCCTGGATTCATAGGAAATTTTTAACTTTTTAATTTGTATTAAATATCTGTATTTTTTTCAAGTTGATTTGTCCTCTATGCATATTTACTTTTTATTTAAATTTTTTCATGAATTCAGTAATTTTTTGTGTCCAGTATTTTGATAAAATTATTATTGCAAAAATAAATACATATTTGTATGTACTTTCGTGCATCTTAGTGACGATTATTGAATCTATATATATATATATATGGATTCGAATCCATAATTTCCGGTCCCAAAGTGCGTATATGCTAACCTTCGTTCACCAGCGAGACAAAATATACTTTTAAATTCAATTAAACATTATAAGCAAAAAAAATTACAAGGTTGCGAGATTCCCAAACGTAAGAGAGACAAATGGTTTAATGGACAAATAAAGATACTTACTTGGAAGCTATTGCGCCTAATTGTTCTTCAGGACTTGGTAGTTTATGATCTAAAGGTTCATCATCTCCGGAGCTGAATCCTCCGCAAGAGTCTACGGTGTCTTCCAACGTGAGATTGCTGGCTATTCTCATTCTTCCATCTGGAAGAACAGTCTGGTCGCCGAGAGCCTCGCTTGAAGTCCATTTTCGTAATTCTTCGATGGCAGCAGGCTGGAATTGGCATAATTCAATCTTTTCAATAGATTCATTATTTACATGGCATTAATATTTTTTTTTTATTGTCTAAGTTTTATTTAATTATACATACAAGTGTTTTACCTAAATCTAATATTTGTGACTTGACTACTCATTGGCAGGCCAATTCACTACGTTGTACCCATTCCACACTTTTATACCTTGTGTAGTTGTAAATATATTGTAATCATGACGAGCAAGTTTGGAATAGACTGAGAAGAGTGGAGAATGACTTATATATACATACATCATTTAGGTAATTATGAAAGAGAGTTTCAATGTGATAATACTATTCGATGTGAGAAAATGTAAAACTCTGTTACAATATTTTTTATTTTATTTTCTACTGCAGTATTTTTAGAAAACATTTAAAATAAATAATAAGATGGTTTTTCTGACTATCTTCCCTCCGAAAGTGGAGGAAATGAATTTTCAGTGTGAAGATGCCCACTCTGAACGTGGAGTATGTGGTTTTTTGCACTTTTAATAAGAAATATGTTTTTATTAGCCATTTTTTCTGTCATTTGTTTTAATATTTTTATTCTTGCCTTAGATGTTATGCTTTTTTTTTATATACCATGTTTGCTCCCAACATGGAGCATATGGATCTACACCGTGTGAAGATATCTACTCTGAAAGAGGAGCATATAGATCTGCCGCAATGTGAAGACGCCTTGACAGTTTATTTTTCACGAGAATTGTTTGTCAGATGATTACTCAACCCGATGGGCATCCGCCAGTCCTGCATTTTTAGGATTTTCAAAATCCAACAGATGGGGATTCGAACCCGCAGTCCCCGGATCGCTAGGCGCACACGCTACCAACTACGCTACCGGGGAGATGTTATACACTGTGTTTATATTCAGTTGATATCATTACATGTATAATATTATTTATCTATTTATTGTATATAATATGTGGATAATGGCACGGGGGAAAACGCATTAATTTTTATATTATAATATTTTGACACGAGATTTTCAAATATGAGCAAGAAAATATAAATTATTCTATTCAATATGAAAGAGAGATAATTGATAAAAAATATTAGGTATATACTTAGTAATACACTTAGTTTTAAAAGATAAGATTTCAAACTTTTATAGATATATAGAATATAGAATATATATATATATATTTTATATAAGTAGCTAATTTCATTTAAAAAGTCATAAGTATCGCTTTTGGAAAACAATTCATACAAAACTTTCAATTAATTAAATTAAGATAAAAAAGAATTCAGAGTCCATCTGATTCACAAAAACTCGAGTCCCGTTACCGATTATTATGGAACCTGTACGAAAAATTCTCACCATATTTGGCGGCAAAACGTATTGAGTAATCGGAAAAAAAAACAAAAGACGATCGCGAATGGTCAGACATTGCCGTACATGGGAACCAGTCTCAGGACAATAAAAATAACCCTTTGATAACTCCATAAATGTATTATTTGCACTATTTTTGGTAATTTATATATTTTCAAATTGTATGAATGTACTTAAAAATTATTCTGAATAATATTAATGAAAAAAATATTCCTTCTCAGCTGATATTATAAAAGAATAATAAGCCAAAAATTTTGCTGCAAATATAGTATATTTAATATTGCAGATAATGCATATTGGGAAATTATATTTTATGACAAATGACTGTCAGTCATTCGATTTGGGTTATTGAGTATCAATTTCCTGCATCTAAATATTTATAATAAGCTACGGGATTTGGATTGCTAGTTTAGTATGATTCACCCGTGCCGAGTGATTTTCGTATATTTAACGTTATCAGAATCTCGTAAAACTATATTTTAATATGTTTATGTATTGTGATATTTAAACACACTTGTTATTGTAATGACTTTGTTCATAACGAGGAGAAAAAAAAGAACAAATCAAGCAGCCACTAATGCTAGCTGCGATGCTGGATTTGGCTCGGCCACATATTGCGATGTTTTAAAAGAGTCTTAACCTGACCTGTATATTCTTTAAGCCAACCGGTTTTCAGCGTCCTGGAAGAATGCTAAATATTGTTTTTAGAATGTATTCGGCGTAGTTATGGGATGGAGGTGTGACCTGAGAAGATCCAAGAATATTGGTAGGTGACGGATATTTTTTGATTCGGGGTGTTCATATGCTCCACTTAGGGAACGAATATGGCTGAAGTTATTATCAATAGAGATTAATTAATAAGTATTTATAAATAGTATAAAATTACGGTCTCTTTTCATGCTCAATGGAGTGTACAGAAGTATCATGCGAATGGTTTTTATAATTATAAAAAAATATTCATGAGTTTTGAAATTTGTTAATGATAGATTCAATCTAACCTAACTTACTTTTGATCGTTAAAAATTGACAATTTTGAAAGTTACCATAATTAAAAACCTCATTGGAAGGGTTAATATTCGTTTTAAAAGCAACACCGCCACGAAAGGAGGAAGTTGACGAAGGAATATTTTCGAAAAATTACTCCGCCGAATCTCGGCAGGCTTTGAACGGACAACCGGTTTTTGGGCATGCTTATAACCACATCAACTTCTTTAAAAAGCTTTGTCAGGGTTACCAATAATTAACTTATGGTTAATTCGATAAATTTATAATAATCGAAACACTTTATTTCAAATACACATCGAATTATGCGCAACTAATTGTGAGAGAAAATATGAAATTGATTATAAACCCAAGTCCAAAGAGACCGGTTATTAGTGAGATTATCGGACGTGATCGATTGCATTGAAGTGTAAATATAGCTGCGGGTTCGTATAAATAAATCGCAGCGACATTATCTGGCTTTGTTGCATATGATCGCATTTGCGCTCATCGAAGGCAGACACGTTTCCGTCATTTTCGTACACAATAATTATTGCGGTTGAAAAAGGCTGGGCGTGTTGGGTGACTGGATTTAGTAAAGATGCGCTGCATTTTGCGGCCAGTATCAATTGTAAATAGCTCGTGTCTCGTAAATATACGATGAAAGATTTGATGTGATCCAACCCAAGTATTAAAAAAAACAGGTAAAAGAGAAAAAATAAAACATTATGAACTTAAAATATGTCTCTCGCAATATATCTTACATTCAGAAATATATTGTCGTCTGTTTGAATTCGGCGGTGTTGAATTATGACTGCAGTTAAGCTAAAATTACTTAACGAGACATACACAAAACTCAAGTATTATTTTAAATGAATTTAGTAAAATATAGAGTATTTCCGCAACTTTGAAAATGTCTTTCTTCAATCATTAAAGACCATTTTTTCTAACAGTAAAAAAAAAATAATATTGTAAAGCCATTACATATTAAATCAAGTCATTAACATGGATAGAAACTTTTATTCTTACTCTCATGAAAATGACAGATTCTGACATACGAAAATGTTTTGGGAATGAGATATTATGTGATGTAGTGAAAAAAGACACAAGATTCCCCATAAAATTGCCCAGCGATACTTTTCTTACGAATATCAAGCAAATCGTTAGTATTACAGAATACCAAAATCTAATCAAAATATTTTTTAATAATTGTCGGATGAATCTAAAATTATAGTTATAAAACTCTTTCGTTTAGCAAGTTTGGTTACCCTACACGCAGTAAATAGTTTCCGAACAGAAGAATTTTTCTCGACTCTCGAAAAATAAACAGCTGGTTGAAATTGGACGCTCAAGATGTCCAGGACATCTTCAGGAAGCATTGCCCCTTCCAAAAAAATGACTTCCAGAAAGGCATTGTTGAATAAATACAGGTTGGAATAATTGCCAAATCAAAGACAATTTAGAATTACTTAAATAAAGTTATTCATATTATAAAACATACATAAATAACAAGAAATGAATGGTTTAAATAATGACGAACAAAAAATGTATTAAAGGTATTCAAAAATTAACAAAAATAGAAAAATATTTATAATGAGTGTTATATACTTATTACAGTTTACGAATCGAGCTTTTAATGATTTATATGATATGATAGAACGAATTATTGTCAACTATAAAATATACCCTGTTTAGGCAAAATGCATTAATTAACCCTCATTTTTGTGTGCTTTTATTTTTAGAATCACAATATATAGAACCAAATACACGTTCTATCAAAAGGAACCAAGCCGCAAATGCAGAATTATTATCAAAATTCAGCATTAGGCCTTGAGACAAGAAGGATCTATCAAATTTGCGTGCCAAAAAACGAATCAAACCTCATTCACTGCATTATTGTTCTGTGAGGATTAATGATTTTTTTACTAAACAGGGTCGATATATTATATATATATAATAATAACACTAGTCTTACAAGCCTGGTCTCTATTTCCACGTCCACCTTCTCTCTGAGCTTCCGTCTCCTGGCGCCAAGAACCGGAGTGCATAGTATGAGCGGTGATCGTCTGCCTGCTCGAGGACCTGTGGACCCGTCGGGCTGAGGAGAGTGACGACCGGCCGAATAGTACAAATCCACTAAGCATTTTGGCCTTAAAAATACAAGTCATGTGAATATAAAACATAATAAATTGAATTGATTTAAATAATTTATATTTGAATAATGTAAGTCCTAAATATTTGTGTTGTTGCCAGCCAATAGTATGTTTTATAAACCGATTTGTGATTAGAGCACTGATAAGATATACAATTGGATACGGATAGTGCACGGATGGATAAACGCTCAAGCTATAACGTATAATATTGCCTTCACTGAAAGCTCCTATTGACATCGAAGTGCTTTAGTATCGTATTGAGGTGTATATTACTATACATCCCGGGATGATTACAGTTTTTTTCCAAAGGTTCGATAATCACCAAGTCCATCAATGAAGATATTTGAGTAATATCACATGGGGGACATTTATATTATTATATTACTAAAACGGAAAAGCATTTTCGTAAACTACGTTTGTAAAGATTAACTGTTCGATGTTCACGAAGGTTTGCGCGAATCAAGACACCGTTAATAATGCATTTGAGAAATTTCGGCTTTGGGGTGTAACGATTAACAAAAATCCTGTTTGTATTAACGAAAAACTTCATGTATAATCTGGGCCACATGACACTGCAAAAAAATGAATGGCATTAATTATAAAACCGGATAATTCGATTAACTTAAAAGTTTTCTCCCTCTGGCAGCAATAGGGAGAACCCTTCTAGAAAGGCGAGATTTTCCCATGTTTTATTTTCCATCTCTTTAAACTTATCTCTTTTATTTCTGCATCTCCTTAAATCTAGGCTTCATTTACCCTCTTGCGTGTCTGTAAATCTGCGCCCGTCTTATCTCGTTTCCCTAAATCCTTTTTAACAATCCCGTTTTGGGGGATTTACCTCATTTCGGTCAGAATTTATTGTCCGCTAAAACGGTGTCCGCCGGAACTGTCAGGCGAATAAAAACACGGAAATTGTTTTACTGCGCCTTATAATAGACATATATTTTATTTATTTGATTAAAAAGAAGAAAATAGCAAGATATATAAATGAATAAAGAATGTAGCGGAAGGAAATACATTGTAAATTCTAAAGCGAGACAACTCTTTTGCTCTACTTGATTGACTCATTCCGACAAAATAGTTTAAGTTCAGTAATTCGACTCTGCCTTTTTTTGACAAATTATACATATTTAACTTCCTTTTTTTATAATGCCACGATCTAAAAATATGTTTTTGTTGGTAGGCATGGAGTGATTTTTTTCTATTGTTTGGCCGCCCTGGATCAAAATTGCGCCGTTTGTGTTTAATGGGATCTTGCCTGTCAGCATTTATTTTAGCATCGATGTCAACGGGTGATATGTATTGCTTATATCTTGAAAAAGTTATGCAAGATGTCTTTAAGGTTTTCATTGAATTGTGTGTCTGACCAGCTGGCTAGCGTACAAGCACAGCATGTTTGCATGGACACCAGGAGTCACCCGTATTTGTACACGTCACATGGGAACTTTTACGCGGTGTATACATTATTATCATACGAGAGCTATAGCCTCAGCTCGTTTTCTCAATTATATCTGGTAATGTGTTCTATAAAATCTCGGTTGATTTACACAAATATAAAGACTAATTTGACAGTCTATCTCGTATCAGATTTAATGAAATAATAAAACAGTATTAAAATGCCTTACCTTGTATCAGATGTGAATAAATCTGACTTCAGTAGACTATTACAGGCGTAATGTTCCTTTCTCAGTGCAAATGCAGTTAGATCTCCTTCAGCTGTAAAAAAAAACATATTTACTAAGATATTAACACAATGACAGTCAGATACAATGGATAATTATCATAACATTGATAAAGGCGACGTTGTAGCATGAATCGGAAATAAAGATGATGAACATATTGGTCTTCTAGAAATTGTATAAATATTAGAGCAAAAACTTCTCAGGAAAGAATTGGAGAATATGTTCGTTTACTATAAAAATGAGCTGTATAATAGATTTGTATGGTGAGCCAAATGTTATCGAAATTGAGCGTTGCTGATAAACCAGATAGATTATCTGTAAGGGTGATAAAGTATTGTTTAAGAACCTGAGCATCTTTAAGCTCGAGAAAAAGAGAAGACGCTGATTGACTTCAAGTTCGATGGTTAGATGGAGTGGAGAAAGATTTTCAAGTTCTCAATACCAACATTGGACAAACAGATCGTGAAGAGTAGGTAATAGAATAATTTGCATAATTAATATTTTTGACTGATCAACTGGTAAACTTCCATATGTGATATCACTGTTAGCGACCCGGGTTTCGCCTTTC